>JAZHPH010000418.1:0-78665 GCA_037356405.1 Nasonia oneida | reverse complement strand
AAAGCATGGTTTGACATTGCAATAGTCGTACACTTTACAGTTTTGATATCCAACATAGAGTCTGTTGTTGTTCTCTCTCATTTGTTGATATAATTCTGCAGGCATTTCCAAGATCACTGTCTGCAATTCAGTTTTATTGTTCTTATACACATTTAAAACAACACATTTTTTCTTTGAGTTTCTGAAATTCCTCTCATTGATGTCCTTTTCTAGCTTGTTACTATCCATGTTTTCAAAATTGTCAAATCCAACTACTTTAACTTTAGGGTTAAGTACTTGTTCTGTACCTATTTCACACACTTCAGATAATTTTGCCTTTAACAAATCATGAGCTTTATTGACACTATCTTCATATAGACAGTTTATAATTAATTCATCTTTTTTCTTTACTAATCTATTGGTTTGTATTGTTTTGTCCTTAATTAAATAGTGCGACACAAGTTGACTCGTGTTTTCACTTGATATTTCTTCTGGCTTTCTTTTTACTATAATCTTGCTTTTTATTATCTTTTTACTATATCAAAACAGAGATCCAACGAAAGGGCAATAACAAAAAGAGTCGTTTGGAAAACGAAGGATTATGATAAGGAGAGATTTCTGCTGGCTCTAATAGAAATGCAGCTGGTTGGATCTGAGAATGATGAGGTCAAGCAGGTAATAGAAAATATTACCAGAGCCTGTGACGCAACGATACCGAGGAGGACTCCCTATACTGGTAGGATAAAGAAATTTACGCTGCCCGCAGCGAGTGTTATCAAACCAGAAGACGGGAACAGCCGACCCGGAAAAAATACTACAAGTCTGGTCGAGTTTATGAACTAGTAAAAGCCCGAAACAAAGTAATGAAGGATGCTAAACAGATGCTCAAGAACAAAATCTGAGAAAATAAACGACAATGCCTTAAAGAGTTATAAGACGAGGTTGACCTGGATTCCTGGGGGGGGGGGGGGGGGGGGGGCGACCGTAATAAGTAGTAATGAAGAAGATAAAGGGAGGTTATATTTCTCCTCCTAAGAGCCCGGAATTGCTGGACCGTATTTTGACCACGCTGTTTCCCCTTCAACTGGAAGTAACAGCTATCCCTGAAGCGGAGGCAAATGACGAAATTATTCAAACAATTACAACAGAGGAATTACTGGCAGCATGCAAAATAATTGGGAACAACAAGGCTCCAGGCCTGAATGACATACCCAATATTGCATTGAAACAAGCTATCATGCACGCTCTGATGTATTTGTAGACCTGTACAATTCATGTTTCGAAGAAGGGACGTTTCCTTAGAACTGGAAAAAGCAATGCTTGGTACTACTACCAAAAGGAGATAAGCCACCTGGAGAAGCTGCCTGACACAGACCACTCTGCATGCTGAACACCCCGGCCAAGATTTTAGACCGCATAATCGGTGTGAGAATGGTCTAAGTCATTAAAAAACTAGGTAGACTAGCGGAATATCAACACGGTTTCAGGAAAAAACGCTTCACTCTTGACGCCGTAAGCTTAGTAGTCAACACCACCAGAACTGCAATAGAAGAGAAGAGATGGAAAGAAGGAGCCAAGAAGTACTGTGCTATTGTTACACTGGATGTTGAAAACGTGTTTAACTCAGCCAGCTGGGGCAAGATACACGAGGCGCTACGGAAAAAAAGGTACCCACATATATAAGTAGGATTATGTCTGACTACCTGAGACAGAATCCTTTTGTATGACACAGAGAGCGGTACGAAAACCTATCAAGTAACCGGAGGGATCCCGCAAGGGTCAGTGCTTGGCCCATTATTGTGGAACATCATGTACGATGGAGTACTTAGGCTAGAGCTACCCGAAGGGGCAACGGTTGTAGATTTTGCAGAAGACATTGTAGTAGTGGTAGTAGTAAAGCAAAAGGAAGAGGTGAAGGAAACGGCTAACGATGCAGTAGCTATATAATCCACGATTGGCTAAAGCAGACTAGACTTGAGTTTGCTAGCCATAAAACGGAGGCTATCCTTATATCTAGTAGGAAGAAAATAAATACAATAACACTGATAGTGGACAGACGCGAAATAGACTCTCAGCCGACTATTAAGTACTTGAAAATCACCATGGACGCCAGACTAACATTAAAGCAGCATCTCGAGAGGGTGAGCAATAAGGCAGCAAAAGTCGGTGCTGCACTATCGCGACTAATGCCAAATGTGGGTAGACCAACGCAGGGTCAAAGGTTACTTCTACCCAGTGGAGCTACATCAATTATGTTATACGGTGCCCCAATATGGGCGGACGCTATGTTGGTGAAGTCCTATGTACAACAGCTGTTAACAATTTATAGAAAAAGTGCATTGCGGGTCGCTTCTGCCTACCGAAGTATCAGAAGATGCAGTGTTCGTTATCTCAAGTATGCCACCTATTGACTTTCTAGCAACAAAACGAAAGAATATATACGAAGAAAGCCGGCGTGGTGACAATACCCAAAAGAAAGTTTGGAAATCCGCGAAGGAACAAACCCTAGCTAAGTGGCAAAGATGATAGGACTCCAGTGGAAAGGGGCCATGGACGCACCGCCTCATACCACGTATTGTTGGCTGAACCAATAGACGACACGGGGAAGTGAATTTCTACCTTACACAGTTTTTGAGTGGACATGGATGCTTTCGAGCATACCTACACCGCGTCAAGATAGAGGACAATTTAAATTGCCCAGTATGTTTGGAAGCAAACGAAAAAGCGGAGCATGTCTTCTGTGACTGTTCACGATACGAAATGGAACGAGAAGAACTCGAGTGACAATGATGACAGCTATGCTAGCGTCGAAGGATGGCAGGTGCACTGTAAACAACTACGTAAGGTAGAAATTACGAAGAGAATAGAAGAAAAGGACAAGGCTGAGTAAAACTGTTGCTAGTTGAAGGCCACTAGGTAGTAGATACCAAACGTTCCTTGGACCGATGCAGAGGAACGTAGGAGCTAGGGTTGAGTTTCTCTAAGTGCTTCTCAGACCGATGCTGAGGAACGTAGGTGTCGGGGTCGAGTCTGTCCAGAGGATGACCGGTCGATGCTGCTCGAAGTAGACGACCGGACGATGCTGCAGGAAGCAGACGGCTGAACGATGCAGAATAAAGAAGACAAATTTGATCCTGAACCACTCATCCCCTTGATGGATGGGGGATGTACAGAAATGTCAAAATTCAAAGAAGAAGCCAAAAAAGGCTAGTTAAAAGGCCTCACGGAAGTATTGTTCAACGATAGTATCTGTTGGGATCCGGTGTCGGAGGGCCACTTGTGCAGAGCTTGCTCTGCCTACGCCACATAAAAAAAACACACACACACATGTTTTAATCAATTTCACAAATGTTTTAAAAAGCGGGCAAAAATGCATTTGAAATTATATTTGAATAAAAATTAAAATATTGATCATCAATCATATCAATAAAGCCTTACGGTGTAATATATACCTATACCAATAAAAAAGACATTTTAATTTTATAAATAAAATATATAGTTACTATCGAAATACAACCGAGCAAGCATCAGCAAACGAAGTAACCATTGCTAGTATTGTATTATCAAGAAGTTTTACATTTTGATGTTCAAAATTGATACATACTTGAAAATCGCGTAGGAGAACAAACAGATACTTCGTGTGACTAAATAAAATTTTTGTAACATGGCGCTGTACATATTTTGCGAAACATCTTGGAGAAGGCATTTTGGTATTTCAGTGAGTATTTTTACTAATTTGAGGGAAGTGATCAAGAAATAGTTCATGATTTGGTCGAAAACAATTTATTTATAATACATTACATTTTATTATAAATTGACCTATTTCATTAATAATTTCTTCAACCATTCAGTTAGTCCTTTTTTGGCCATCGATCCTGAAAAGAATAAGAAATATCGATCACAAGAAAAAATAATTTTCAATAAAAACAAAAATATATCAAATAATTTTAGGTACAGTGTATATATGGGTGGTTCTCTGTGAAATTGAAGATGAAAATTTTTATTTTTGCCCAAACTGTATATACATGTTTTATATATTGTACCCGATTCCCAAAACAAATTTTAGCGCGATTTCTTCATTTGGCTTCGGGTTCTAGCTGGTCAAAGTTCAAGCAATTTTTGCATTTTTTGCCTATTTTCAATTATTTGTAGCTCATAAGGGATGCATTTTTAACTAAAACTACCTATTCAGGTATATATATATTTACACATGTATACTTCCAACATATCATTGTAATATGTAAGGTTTGATTATTATTTTGTCGTATTAATATATACTAGCAGGGTCACGTCGCTCTTAATGTCGCTTGGTTGATTAGGTATATATATTTATAGTGTCACGTCGTGTGACTCAACGCATAAACTTATTAAGAAAAAAAACTAAAACATAATAACCATCAGAATATGGAAATTCAAACTCTCAAAAGAAGAATGCATTGCGTGCGCTGAAAAGTTTCGACACACGGCCGAATGCATGTCAGTGTCGAATCAGCAAAATGATAAATCAGCGACTCGTGACGTTGTAAGCGAGCGCTACTTTTTATGTATACATTTTCCGTAATTTTAAGTTTGTAAATATTGCAAAAATTACACTACGATCGAAGGTTTTAAAAAGCCTTATACGCACTCAAACAATCAGTTTTTCGTCATCAGTCACGAGTTCCGTATCGCGCCGGTCCGACAATCGGTGACAATTATTTTAAAACTTAAAGTCGCCTAGCCGCAATTTTATATTTCATACAAAGTCTAAAAATACAGATTTTATAAACTACAAGTCTTAGTTCTTTTAAACTAAGTGAGAATATTATTTTACATTGAAACGAGATTTATTATTTACTTCCACTTCTAAAAATTATTTGAATAACCGATCGGTTTACCGTAATAGAGATCTTGTGAGTTATATTCATTTACGAGAAAATCCAAACTACCCAGTACGAGTCTACAGCTGCAATCTACTCAACTAGTACATGATTTAACGTAAAGGTAAGTTCTCATTTATTTAACTAACAGTGAGAGTGTTAGGCTCGAATTAACAATTTCTTACAGCCTCGCCACTACACATATCATTACGTTCCTATCTATTCAATTTAGGATAGTCATGATGTAACAATAGCTCTAATTAAAATTAAAAAGTAATAAGTTTATAATTATAACTACATAAAATTAAAAGGTTACGCTATTCAAAATTCCAATGAATTTTCAATAACAAAATTGGATGACATGTTCGATTTTGATTTTGATGAATTTGCAATTATGCGGAATGATTTAGATAGCATGAGTGAAATATGTGAATTCCGTAATGCCAAACATTTTAAATTTGAAATATTCTGAATATGAAGTTTTCTAATCGTTGCAATAGAGGAAACGTTTTATCTGACAATACCAATTATCCTGAATTTTTAAAAGAATTAGTTTTTGAAAATACTGACAATGGTTAACACCTTTTTAAATAATATAAGAAAATATAAAAATGCACTTGCCTTTGCAAGTTTTGGAGGGGCCCTCAAGTTATTAGAATAAGTGGTCAAATTTACCACAATATTTATACCTTACATGCAGACGAAAACGAAGCCAGAAGATATGGGCAACTATACATCATTGATAATAAAATTGCCTCGCAATCACGATTACAAACTAATGACATCTTCTTTAATGCTATTAAAGGAATTAGATTTTTTTTGACAAGTAAACGTATACGCTAAATCATACGAAATCATGCACAAAGTAGAAATGGAAGAACAAAATCGTTTGAAAAACAAAGTAGCTGTGGTATTTGTAGGTGAAAATAGTCAACCACCGAGATCGAGATGTATGTATATATTCAAAACATAGAGTACCTAATAATATCCCGTACATTAGTAAACTTGTAGATTCTATGTCAGTTTCACTTATGTATCCTAATGGAGGTTTTGGATGGATGCCCAATATAAAAAATAAAAATAACAAAAACAATATTTTAATACTACAATTTTATTGTCATAAATTCAGTATTAGAAATAATTTTAATCATTACTTGAATTTAGAAAAATTAACTCGACAATACATTGTTGATGCTTTGGTAAAAGTTAAAGGTTCACAATTATTTTTTTAAATAAAAATTAATACAATTAAGGACAAATTTATACAAAGGTGTCATGGATCACTTAAAAAAAAGTAACGATGACAACGTAAAAATTAGAAAAATGGTTATATTACCTTCAACATTTTCAGGAAGTCTATGATCGTTACAACAAAACTTTTTAGATTCAATGACAATAGTTTAAAAGTATGGTAAACTAGATCTTTTTATTACTATGACATGTAATCCAAAATGGAAGGAAATTAAACAAAATTTGAAAAAAAAAACAATAAAAGACATTACGATACGTGAAACCTAAGTGGCACTTCATTGCACGGCGCGTAGTTAGATGCCACAGCGCCGTGTAATAAAATGCCAACTTAGGTTCCAAGTATCGTATACTATTTTATAGCATCTGCCTGCCCTAAGTCCGCTATGTCAAAATTATCCGTGACATAAGCAGTCCTGTACGGCATCGTGAGGTTAGCGTCCTCGCTACGCTCGGACGATGAAGCACTGTGCAATAAAGGACTACTTATTGTCAGGTCACGGATAGGCGTGATATAAACGTTGACTTAGGTCACGCAATGCTATAAATAAAAAAAAAAAACATTTTTGGAAAATGTATTGCATATACTTATGTAATTGAGTTTCAGAAAAGGGGTTTACCACATGCGTTTGTTGGCTTTTATTTATAAAAATCATAAACTGAACAATACAGATGATGTTAATAAAGTTATAAGTGCAGAAATATCTGATGAAATGAAATATTCAAGGTTACATAATATCGTTAAGCAATCAATGATACATGGCTCTTGTGGTGAAAATAACTTAAATTCGCCATGTATCGATAGCAAAACAAAAAAATATACCAAAAACTTTCCGAAATAGTTTAATGAGCAAACTACCTTTAATAATACTGGATCCCCTTTATCTACGAAGTAACAATGGAAAACAAATTCGTTTTAATGAAAACAATATAGCTGATAATCGATTTGATATTTATTTAAATATTGTTATATGGGGAACAATTGTGTATTTATAAAAATGAGTCAAGGTAATTTTACTTCAACTACGATGAAATAAAACAATATTTAAATACAAGATATGCAAGCCCTCCAGAAGCAATGTATCGTCTACTACGATATGCAATGTTCATTTTATCACACGTAATTTACAGATTAGCTGTACATTTAAAAAATGAACAGTTTGTATTCTTTAAGGAAGGATCATTGACTGCATGGTTTGAACTAAATGCAAACGATCCGCAAGCTAGACAGAACTTGTATGTTGATATACCATATTTTTACGTTTTTAATGAATAAATAAAGAAATTGACACCAAGATAAAAAGTTTGGAAGCCAATTATAAGCAGAACGTACTTTGTAAATCCAAAGGATCGTGAAAGATTTTTTTAAAGATTATTATTATTATATGTAAAAAGGGCTCAATCTTATAAAGAATTAAAAACATTCAAGAATGTTAATTACGCAACATCTCATGAAGTAGTTGTAGCTAGAAAATTGATAACCACCGATAAAGAATGGGACAAATGCTTAGAAAAAGCAATGGAGGTTGAATTTCCTAAAGCTCTCTGTAACCTGTTTGGTTATATATGCAACTACTAAATCAGACCGAGATGTTCAATAATTTATTATTATTACTTATAAGCAGTTGCGAACGGGCAAGTGTGGTATTTTATTAACAATTTTTTATAAATATAAAAATCTTTGAAACGGTGTTACGTCATAGGTTAAATAAGAAAATAATAAAAATTTAAATAAAATAAAATAACGACGCAGCTGCGTGACAAAAAAAATTATATTTTCCGTAGAGCTTAAGAACAGGCGAGCGTCCGGACAGCGCAATTAGGCAGTCCGAAGAAATAGCCATTAAGAGCACGCGCAGATACAGCGATCGGGATGGGTATACGGCGGGCAGCAGCTCTATCGTAGAATTTGTGCGCAGCTGGAAAAAAACCAAAGTATCTGGGGAAATTGCGAGCAACAATCTGGCGCCTCAAGTTTTAGAGTCTTTGCGGCACAGAATGCAAAGCCGTACAAAGCAAATTATACATTTTAAAAGTAGAATATTTATAATAAATAAAATAAAAATTTAGATTCATATAAAGTATGGATAGTTGAAAAGTATTAAGTTGCAACTGTGCATATTTTATTTATTTCAAAGATAAAGTAGAATTCGTATTCGTGGCGTAGAAAGAAATGTATACTCGCACAGGTTTTACGATATGTTTTTAGTTAAATAGATAGTTTATAATAAACTAGTTAGAAATAGCAGCTAGGTTATAATAATAATAGAATATTATAATAAAGTTTGAAATTTAAAAATATTAAGTTATAATAAATTTGAATTGATTGCAATAGTAAATTAAAATCATAGTTGATATTTATTATATTATATAAGCAAAAATGTAAAATTTACAAATTATTATAAAATAACAGATAGAAAAGTTGAAACTGGTACAGGGAGGGCCATCTCGCGGGAAATCGGCAAGGCTAGGCAAATAGCGAAGGTAGTGCGGAAGAAGATCTGAAGAGGCGGTAGCCAAGCGGAAAGCAGCGATGCAATAGGTCTATGACCGATATAGAGGGCGCAGATGCGGACCCAAAGGGATGGGCCTATGTAAAAGAAGCGACGCGGGGGCGAAGGGAAGACAAACGTGGAAGAAAAGTTCAGTCTGTATGAGAGTCTCGTCGAGGAGTACAGCTGAGGTGGCTGCTTCAAGCAACATATAAGTTTTAAAATTTTGTATTTCAAAGCCGTGGTGGCTGTATTCAGAATAAGAATTTGTCCAAGTTTTTTTTCTTTTTAAAATAAACAGAATATTGAAGAGCAATCAAATCAACAGAGTAAAGTTTTATTCATATTAACCAAATTTTCAAATCCAAAAGGAAGGAGTTTACAATCCAGTAAACTCTGAATTTGCTGCAATCTACAAAAAGAAAAGTAAGTAAAAATCAAATAATCATCATACAAAAAGAAAAGTAAGTAAGTTAATTAATAAATATCTAAAGGTTTCGGAATTTGTAAAGTTAGCAGGCTTCGAACGCTGCCGTTTATTTGACAAATATACTTTGGGAGAACTTGTCGAGTTGCCTGGAGGGTTGACTGGACTTCGCTTATCGGAGGCCTTTTGATCTACAGTTCAACGAGACCTGTTCATTCGTTTGGGAAGGGATTTGAATAAATTCACGCGGAATATTAAAATAAATAAAGGAGCGACTCCATCCCAAGTTCAGCGGAAGCTGACTCAAAACGGAGAATATTACAGTGTGCGCCGACGTTCGGACGTAACAACGGTCCGCGGTGTGTTAGTACGCGAACTCGTGAGATTCGTGACCCGAGGTTAGTAATCAGGAGATAAGCACAGTCGAAGAATGATGATTGTCTTTGATCTACCCCGCGTTTGCCTGTTGAGTGGACAAAAGACTTCCCTATCCTCTGAAATGTAAGATCCACCAGAAGAGAGCTGCTCGTGTGTTGGAGGGAATGAATAGGGGATATCCACAATTCCCTGCACACTTAGGTAAACCACGCAGCTTTTAGACTGATGTGTGAGGTACTACCATCACACCACGAGTCAATGACCAGATAGCCTCACCTAAGGACAGGACCATCCTGAACCGATAAAACATCTGAAGGAGGGATAGGAGTAGATGATACTATTTAATAAAGGGTTTGAGTCATACTATATTTATAAATCGTCGTCCCCTACGAATAGTATGAGATTTTATTTTCACGCGACAAAGAGCTTTACATTTCAAAACTCGCCACGAAAAACTTCACATTTTAACAGTTGCCGCAAAGAATAATTTACTTCACCTTTTTGCCACGAAGACTAACATATTTCATTTTATTTGCCACGACTATTGCGCTTCGGAGGCAACATGTTAAAACAGTGAATTAATGTTACAAGTTAACAGTAAATTAATCAAAAGAGTTTTAAAAATAAAGTCGAGGTATGTCCATAGAATGAAATTTTTAATTTCGACGAATTTTCAAAATTTGTTCAGTGGAAAAAATAAAAATTTCATCTATAAGAAAAATTTGTGTAGACAATATCAGAGGCCACATAAATTTAAGCATAAAATACAATTTTACGCAAGATGAAGATAAGCTTCAGATATTGAAAAAAAAATTTTGGATGGAAAGCCATAAAGCGCTACCAATTGCCTAAAGCTTACGAAGGAAAAATTCCTTCGAGCGAAAAAAAAAGCGAAGAACTTCAGGCAATGATTGTAAGAAGGCTTATACCTTCTCAATTCCACGATTTTTATCACACAATTATATAAAAATAAACAAATTATTATTATAAATTATTTTTTATTATTCATTTTAACCCTTTTTTGATTTTATTGCATGCACTTTGATGTTCATAGATTTTATCAGAATTTGAAATCTCTTGGTCTTCGTGTCAAAATCTGAAATCTGTTAGTCTTCGTGGTAAAAACGTGAAATCCATTAGTTTTCGCGGCGAAAATGTGAAATCTCATAGTCTTCGCGGCAACTATTGAATTTAATGCTCTTCGTGGCAAAGACGTGAACTCGCGGGGAATTTGGGATCTGATGTTTTTTGTGGGGGCCGACGAAATGATGTTCGTTTATTCACTTGATTATTATTCATAGGCGATACTAGATCTCATGACCTACAGGAGAGGGAGTGGGCTGCACGCATACTCTTCGAGAGCCTGGGGCTCATGGACTACTGGGTATGGTGGAGACCGGAGCAAGAAGCAAGAGCTACCATTTGCGAGTTACTCAGTTAAGAGCCAGATCATTAATGCTCGCTGCTGACTCCGGGGCTCCTTATATACCCGTGTCGCTCCCTCTCTCCTGTGTTATATCCGCGCACGCCATCTACCAGCGCATAGGTAGACTATTTACATTTGGCTACTAGCGCCACTCGGTCGGTAACTTGCCTACACCAGGAAAGTTATCTGTTGCTGCTCTCTTATCCCCCGGGCGGGGCCTACCGTCTCATCTTCAAATAATAGCGTCGCTATCTGGGTTAAGGGATCAGGGGTTATCTCACTCTCTCCTCCAGATATTTGGCTAGAATATGAGGCCTTCGGGCCCATGCGTAGGAGGAGTCCCGGAAAATCTCTCTCTCCTATAGGGAAATCGCTTGAAAACCTTTCTTGGAGGGAATTAGAGGAATGGGCCAGGGGTGACGAGTTTCCCGAGGACACACTCCGAAATCATTGCGGACCTGAATTCCAGCCGGTCAACATAACTATACCCACTTAATCCGCATTACCACTTCGGTCCCGGCTCTCAGCTGGCTCGGAAGTTCTCTTTTACATATTACGCGCTCAGTCCGCACTTCGAAATTTATTTTATAATACGCGCTCAGTCCGCATCAAATACATTTATATCTTATTCGCGCTTAGTCCGCATCTATCAGCACTCAGTCTGCTATATAATTTTGTACTTTTATTTTTCACTAGTAAGTTACTGAATAAACGGAATTCGGTTATGATTATTTTGTATATCAGTGTTTTATGCTTTTTGTTTATTTCACGCGTATCTCCTAAATACCCGAGGCGTTCCGAATTATTATTATACTACACTCAACAGTCTACAGCAGTACTTACCACAAAAGTAAGTAAATATTTTAATTTACAATTTATCTCTGAATAACTGTTCTTTCTCTTTTTTGCATCTACGACTGTCTAGTTTAGAATCTTTTCTCGCTGCTAAAAAATAAGAGCCATGTATCGGATGGCTACTAAAAATAATCCTTTCTAATGTTGCGGACACCGTACGAACTCTACACAAAAATAACCCTACACGCTACACAAAATAATTCTACACAGGAAATAACTGCACGGAAATTCCTTACACACATTTTCGGTAATTTTACTACACCGCAACTCTTCACAATCATATAACCTATTGTTATACATTGTTGACAATAGAGTTTGTCCGATTTCGTGTCGCGTTTTAAAAATAATATAGTATTGTATTCATACTGCCGATCAGTATGTGCATCCTGTTTATCACCTAAATTTGCTAAATAACCTATTTACGTTTTACGAATTCTGTATATATTTTTTTCGATCTCCTGTTGATGTTTATGTATGAGTATAAAATTTCAAAGATTTTTATAAGATCTTTCTTATTACCATATTATTTTGTTAAGAAAATTGCTTGTTTATAAAATAAATAAGTTTGAAAATTAATTTTTTGCCTCTCCGACTCTCTTTTTTTTTCTTTTAGTCAGTCATAGCTTTAGATATAAATAAGATTCTTTAACTATTACAAATAGAATTTAAATCATATGTCCTGTTGACTCATCTGTTATAGACGTAAAGAAGCTTGATTGCTGTACCCCAACGGTAATAATTTTGAATGAAAAAACGGCCGCGCCATGTCTATCAGGTTAGGTTAATTGATCAGGTAATGCGAGTAAACACTGCGCTGAGCGCGAGTGCTCAAGTTTATTTCTCATTTCACGGCTTGCAGCCGTTTTTTTATCGCTGCAAGGGTCGAATATGCATATGCTATGCAGTTACATGTAATTTTTGAAGCCCATGCTTAGTAGCCGACACAAAAAAAAACAAAAAAAAAAAAACGCAGAAAATCGCCTGTAGTTTCAAATCATACTTATACCAGGAAGGTATTCATTAAGTACAAGCCCAGCTGAGCTGATAAAGCAGCAGAACAGTTAATATTCCAGTCAGAATTCAGCAAATATAGATAGAAAAGTCTTACTTATATACTAATTCAGACGCCAGCTACCTTTCTGTGTTTTTGCTTCCTCCTAGAGGAAGCTTTGTAATAGTAAAATTTTGAGTTTCGTCAAAACTTCTAGAAAATACTTTTTGGTGTGTTAGAAGTTCAAATAAAGTGTTTTTAGAAAATGTCCGTATGGATGTGTGTGTGTATACCGTAATATTTCTGAAACTACTCCGACAATATCAATAAAATTTGACATGAATATCTATTTTTAGATTCTGAATTCAGGAAAAACAGTTATTTTTTATTTTCTCAATTATTTTTTTATGGCCATTTTTTGATTCTTGAAAAATACTATTTTGCGTTTTTTTCAATCATTCCATTGTTACAAACGATTCAGTTAAAATGCATTTTAAAGAGAATAAAATTATCTACTTTTTCTCGTTTGGTCCTCAGGATCGTCCGCTTTGTTCGGCAGATAAAATGAAAAAGGAGACTTTTTTTTTAAAATTCATATCTCTGAAACTAGACATCATAACCTCACGAAAAAAATCATGTCGGTGGGACATGTGTCAAACAAAATTTCAAGTGATTTGACAACTAATTTTTTCAATAATAAATCGAAAACTGAAAAAAAAAGACTCGTTTTTGTGCCTCGATTACGGACATAAAAAGGCTTTATTGCACTTGAGATTCTGGGAAAAACGAGATATTTTATGTGTTTTGGCTAAGTTCATTGCGCAGCTTTCAAACCCCTATGGTTCTTAAGATATCAAGGTCTCAATTTTCTTTTTTAAATTTTTGTATTCCTTATATCTCTAAAACAATGTAGTCAAATGCTTCAAAATTTTATTTGGTGATTAACCATAAAAAAATCTATTTGCTGCTTAAATTTTAAACGATTTCGTCAATTCGTTTTCAATTAAAGAGCTAAAATACAAAAACCGATTTTTCTCAAAACTTTTGCTTCCTCTTATAGGGGTGTCGTTGCACGTCGTTAAAGACCCACCCTATGAATTCATGTCATACTGACATATTCTGTGAAAAAAATTGACGGCAGCATTCGTATTCTATAATAAAAAACCAGAGAGGTCTGCAAACTTTTAGACAATGAACCATCCAATACTTTTGTGTGTGTGTGTCAGTGTACTTGTTCGTGTGGTGTATTCTCTTCGCTCTTAGCTCTTCTTGTCTTCTCTCTTCATTTATCCGGAGTTTCTCTTTTTTTTATCTTCCTTCCTCTCTTCTTCTCTTTGTTCCTTCTCTCTCTTTTCCGTCTTTTCATCTCTCCTCCTTCTTCATCTTTTCTGCTGACGCTTGTCACCTTCTTTATCTCTTCCTTTCCTTTCTCTTCTGCTTCTCCCTGCGTGTTCTTATTCTTTTTTGTTCCATTTCTTTCCTTTCTTGTTCTACTCTTTCTGACTCCTGCATTTTCATCTCTTTCTTCTCTATCTCCTTTTTTTCTTTTCTTCCCGCATCATCAGCTCGCACAGCATCGCTTCTTTCTAACTCTCTATTAACGGCTCTTCATCTGCTCCTTCTTCTGTGAACTTTTATTAGCCCTCCTTCTTTCCTGTTCCATTTGAAACATTCTTCTCCGATCTTAATCCCTTTGTTTTCTAATCTTATCTTAAGTTTCTTACCTTTTTCTGTCTTCTTTTCCTCTAACTCTCTTGCCATCTTTATCAGGTGGAACCTGTCCTCCCTTTCCTTTAGGCTTAGCCACCCGTCCAAAACATAAAAGTTTTCCTCTTTTGCCACCCATCTCCATTTCCATAATTTCCTTCTGTCTTTAACCTCTTCATAATCTATCCTCAGGATGTTTTAGTTAACCTTTTCTGTCCACCACCCTTCCTCTCCTATTTGCTTTTTTATCCACTCTCTTACCTCTCTTACCTATCTGTCTCCAGTATAGTCCTTTCCTGATGAACAGCAACTTTTCGTGTCTCTTTCTTTCTTTCTTATCTCTTTCTGATTCTTACTCACTTTTCTCTATTGTTGTTATCTTTTCCTTCCTTCCTTGTGTGTCCTCTTCTGTCTCCTTGCTTTCCAATTTCTCTATTCTTTTTCTCAATTCTCTAATTTCCTCGTCCTTCATCTTGAGCTCTTTCCACCATTTCTCTTTTCCTCTTCTTTCCTCTTTGTCCTTTTCTAGCATCCAGATTTCCAGCTCCTGTATTCTTTCTAGAGCCCATTCAAGTCTCTCCTCCAGTTTTTTTTTCGTTTCATTCATCTTCCTTTTTACTTCTTTTCTCTTTGTTTTCTTTCCCTCTTTATGTTTGTCTGTTTCTCAGCTTTCTAATCTGTCCGTTTTCTCTCCGCCTCGTGTTGCCACCTTCCCTCTTTTGCTTGTTCTTAAATTGCTTGTGCTTGACCCACCTGCTCCGCTCCTTGCGTTCCGTTTTCCTCTTCTTCTTCGTTCCGTTCCGCTCTTTTCCTTATCCATTTTATTTGTAGTAGTTTCCCTAGATTCTTCTGTCGTCCATTCTGTTTCTCTTGCCATGTTCCTTCCGTTTTTGTATTTTCACACTCTTCCATTGTATGTTTTGCCGTCTCCATTTTTCTCTACATATTCTGCATTTTCTGTTTTCTTTTTCTGTCTAGTATTTATTTGCTCTCGTTTCATTCCCCAGTCTAAATCCTGCCTGCGTCTCTAGTTCTTTGTTTCTATTTTTTCCTCCTTTTTTGAGGTACTCTGGTGTTTCTCCGTAGTTCTCTATTACTTCCTTTATTTCTTTTGCGTATTCTGATTTTTCCATTTTTTCATTCCACTGCTGCCTCTCTATATCTTTGTTTATCTGTTCTAAATCGGGCCATACTGGTCCTTCTTCCATCTTTTCCATATATCCTTGGAGTGAGATTCCTCTACCTACCAGATATTTTTTCCTAAAATTCGCGTCTTCTCTTACTCTCTGCTGTCCTCTCGCCTCCTTCTGCAGCTCCTTCCAACATTCTTTTAAAAGCGTCCCTTCCTCTGAGAATTTTACCTTTCCCTTCCTGCCTCCCCTTTTTCAGCATCTCATTATCTTCGACTTTTCTACGTTCAGTTCCAGTCCTTTCTTTTTTATGTACTTCTTAAATCTCTTCAGCATTTTCCTCATTCCTTCTTCGTTATTTGCCATTAACACTATGTCATCTGCGTATCCTATTGAGTGTACTTTCTTGTTGCCTAATATCAGTCCTCCTTCCTGTACTTTCTTCATTTCTTGTTCTAAGTCTGCAAATGTGATTCTTTTCCTTTCTTCTTTTCCATAATTTTCCATATCTCCTCTCTTTTTAGTTTGTCAAACGCCGCTCTAATTTCAGCAAAGAATAAAATTACCTTTCCTTTTTCTTTTTTTATTTCTTTCTCTACTATGGCTTTTACTTTATATATCGCATCCACTGTGCCTCTTCCTTCTCTAAATCCCATCTATGTGTCATCTAGAAGCTTCTTTTCATCCAGTTCAGCTCTCAGTTTTTTAATTATATTTGCATATATTTTATATCCCGTATCCATCAGCGTTATCCCCCTATAGTTTCCCGCTTCATCTTTATCTCCTTTTTTATATATCGGCGCGATTAGCCATGTGTTCCATTGCTCTGGGAAGTCGTTCCCCCTCCATATACTATTTAGAATGTTGTATAGGAAGTCCTCAGCTCTGTCCCCTCCGAATATCCATGCCTCATTCTGTATCTCGTCATGTGTGATCTCTTCTTCTTGCTCTCTTTCCTCCTTTTGGTTCTCTTTTTCTTTATTTCCTTGTTCTCCTGTTCTTTCCATATATTCCTTTCTGTCTTTCTCTTTCTTCTGTGTTTTTTCCGTGCAGTAATTACTTGAAGTATTCTTCCCATTCCTTTTCTGTAATCTTTTCGCTGAGTTTTTCCCTACCTTTCCTCCTTTTTTTATTTACCACTTCCCAGAAGCCTTGACCTTTTTTTTTCATTCTGTAGTTCTTCTATCATCTTTTCTCCCTCCTCTTTCTTCTTTTTCTTTATTAGCTGTCTATATTTGCTGCGTTCTATTAGGAATTCTTTTTTCTCTTCTCTCCCCTCTCTCCAATTCCTTAGTGCTTCTTTTACTTTGATTTTTGCTGCGTTGCATTCCTTATCCCACCATCCTTCGCCTATCCATTTACTTTTCTTTTTTCTTTTCGTTACCGCGTTTTTGACTATTTCTTTCAGCTCCCTCCAATCCTTCGGCGCCCAAGCTTTTCCTAGCCAGGCTCTATATTCTTCTATTCCTTTTTCTGTCCAGTCCGTTATGAGTTCTTCTTCCTCCGTTTCTATGTTTTTCATCATTTTCATTCTCAGTTCTACCGGAAAATGATCCGATTTTCATTTTCCTCCTATCAGCATTCTTTCTATCGTTTCTCTTCCTTCCTCGTTTGTTATTATGTAGTCTATCGTAGAGCAACCATTTCCTCCTAGATATGTCCATTTTCCCTCCCAATCTCCTTCTATATCTCCGTTTATTATATGCATTCCTATTTCCTCTAGTTTCTCGATCATGTATTTTCCTTCTTCATTTATGTATTTAACTTTCGATTTCCTGCTTTCCTCTTTGTCTTCATAAACGCACTTGACCCAACTGTCCTGCGGAGAGATGTTGCATCCGTCAGGACCATGGGTAGGCTCGATGCTCCCCGGAACACCGCCAGGAGTGATGGCAGACTGCCACCATTGGCCGTCACTCTCTCGTCGAGTGCACTCGCACGATCAATCGTCAAAAGGTATCTCTGTCCGAAGGTCTAAGGGTCTGTCATTTTAATGCGAACTCTCTCACGGGTCACATTGAGATGATCAGGCTCTTTTTATCCACTCGCTCTTTATTCCATGTAATAGCTGTTACTGAGACCTGGCTAAGCGAGAAGGTGACATCCATCTCTTCACTGGATGATTACCTGCTCTACAGACAAGACAGAAACAGAAACGGTGGATGTGTGGCCCTCTATATACACAAATCTCTGACGGTTAGTGTTATTTCATCATCCGACGGTGAATGGTCTGGCATGCCAGGCAAGCCTGAATACCTCTTTTGTGAAATATCGGCCAAGGGAGTTTCTTCCATTTTCGTGGGGGTTGTGTATCGTCCACCACATGCTCCTTTTTTCCAAGGCTCTAACTTTATTGACCAACTAACAACTCACATGCACAACTACTCCACGAAGATTATAATGGGAGACTTTAACTCTGACCAACTATCCTCATCTGAAGATGCCAATTTCATCAGGGCCTTCATTGATGAGAACTCTCTTTTGTCCATTCCCTATGGTGCCACGCACCATAAACAGGGTTCTGATACCTGGCTTGATTTATGCCTAATCGACGAGCAGGATCGCCTGCAGTCATACTGGAAGACAGACGCACCTTTCATCAACGGACACGACCTTATCACGGCCACTCTCGACGTACAGATTCCACGCTACGTACCAAATACATACTCATACAGAAACTTTAAAGGAATCAGCGCCGAGAAGCTAAGGGACTTTCTTAGCGAATGTGACTGGTCATCTCTCACCACTTCATCACTCGACGACTGCATATCTATACTTAACGCTAACCTCACTAACGCCATCAACCACCTCGCTCCATTGCGGACTGTGACACCAGGACGACAACGTCACCCGTGGTACACTGCGGCTCTTCGTGACCTTGTATCCGAGAGCAATAGACTTTACAGGCGTTTCAGGGACTCCAGGCTCGAATCAGATCAACGCGTTTACAGATTAGCTAGAGATTATGCTCACAAACAAGTCGAGGAGGCCAGGCTGAATTATTACTATTCACGCCTGTCCACCTTGACCGATATTGCTCAGATCTGGAAAGAGCTGGAGAAACTTGGAATTTCTACCACCAAGGCCCCCTTACCATCTAGATTTACCACATATGAACTCAACACGCATTTCAGCGCGATCTCAAACGATCCGCTGGCTCCTGCTGTTGAGGATTATCTTGCTACCCTGGAAAGTCTTGACCTCCCGGAACATTTCGAATTCAACCCTATAACGGAATCGGACGTGTTGGCTGCGGTATCGCACTTTGACACTCAGGCCAGGGGGAGCGATGGCATCACACAGGTTGTCATCTCAAAAGCATTGCCGGTTCTTGATCCCTTACTAAGTCATATTTTCAACCTGTCCCTGAGCGAACCCTGCTTCCCATATGCCTGGAAATTGTCACTTGTGCGCGCACTCAACAAAATCAGTTCACCAACTGCCCTGACTGATTACCGTCCGATTTCACTTCTATGCTTTCTTTCCAAGGCTCTGGAGTGGCTAGTGCACAGGCAAGTCTCAGATTACCTTGAATCAAGGCTCTTACTAGACAACCTTCAAACAGGCTTCCGCACTGGTCACAGCACTCAGTCTGGCCTAATTAAGCTAACTGATGATGCCAGGGCTGGGATAAACAAAAAGAAAGTAACACTGCTCCTTCTCTTTGACTTTAGCAAGGCGTTTGACACTGTGTGTCACGTCAGGCTCCTGAAAAAGCTATCCACCTTCGGTTTCTCAAAGCAAGTCATCCGCTGGTTTGCCTCCTACCTCTCTGGTAGAGAGCAGGCCGTCGTTGGTGACAATAACGAACGTTCCTCTCCCCGGCGTCTCAACATCGGTGTCCGTCCCGCAGGGGTCTGTTCTGGGTCCCCTGCTGTTTGCATTGTACATCAACGACATCGGTTTCTGCCTTGATACCGATGTTTCCCATCTCATCTATACGGATGACTTGCAAATTTACAGTCAATGCCACCTTGAAGAGCTCGATTCTTTATCAAACAAGATGAGTGCCAATGCTGAGAGGATTACTGGTTGGGCTGCACAGAATAAGCTAAAACTTAATGTTGCTAAAACTAAAGCAATTGTCCTGCGCTCTCCCTACTACATAAACGCATTACCCTCAACAGCTAACACCTTTATTAACATAGAGGGTGCCCAGGTCAGCTTTGAATCTTCCGTGCGTAATCTGGGATTGGTGATCGACTCTAAGCTTACGTGGAGGGAGCATATTACACAAGTGTGTAAGCGTGCTCACACACTAATGTACAGGCTTTACTTTTTCAGGAAAAGCACAAATCTCAGATTGCGCAAGCAATTAGTGCAAGCCCTCCTGTTTCCTCTTATAGACTATTGTTCTCTCGTATACTGTGACCTGACGCAAGAACTCGACCTAAAACTTTAGAGGCTCGTGAATACAGGAATTCGGTACATCTATGGTGTAAGAAGAGATGAGCACATCTCCCCATACAGGCGGGAGTTGCAGTGGCTAACCACTGCCGGATGCAGGAAGTATTTCACCGCTTGTTTCTTAAGAAAAATGTTTAACACAGCCGTACCATCATACGTACTGGCATACTTCGACTTCCGCGTGACACTCCGGTCTGTTAGGGGGAGGTGATACCTCTGGATATTCCTACATTCGCGACGGAGACGCTGAGGAACTCGTTTCATATCAGCGCCTCATACCTATGGAACAACCTACCATCTCACATTCGTAACACTACATCTATTTCAGGTTTCAAGAGACTAGCTAAAGAGCACTTTTTCGAACTTGAAAATACAAACACTTGAATTTCTTGTACACATTCACGCACACGCACACACTCACACACTCTCGCATAACACATCTTCACATTATCATACTATCACAATACACATTTTTGATATTCTACTACTCCTGCTGTATACAATTAATCGTACAACATATTGTACGTAAAATAAAACTAATTAATCTAATCTAATATAAATCTAATCTTCTGTTGTCAGGTTTCTTCCTCCGTTTTCGGCTGTTCTTGCGTTGAAGTCTCCTCCTATTATTATCTTTCCTTCTTTTTCTTCCTCGCATAACTTTTCTATTTCCTCCCAATTTCTTCCTATTTCCTCTCTCATATATACTACTCCCACTCTTACTTTGTCCTTTTCTTTTCCGATTTTTGCTGTTATCATCTCATTCGTGGGTTCTTCTCCCCAGCTTATCTCTGTACCCTTGTTTATGTTTTTTATTGCCATTACTACCCCTCCTCTTGCTCTCCCTTTTCGGTGGGACCTCTTTGCCGCTTTCGTCCTGATTACGTATCCTTTTAGTCTGTTTTCCCATATTTTGCTGTTTTTCTCCTCTACCCATGTTTCTGTTAATCCTATAATGTCGAATTCCTTGACGTATTCCCAGTCTTTTTCTTTCATTTTCTCTATTCCTCACTGAAAAAAGATTCGTGCAGCAGCGCCCCTACGCTGTAGAGCGGCAGCACGAAGCGCTAGGTAGCTGTTACGTTTGGTGTTTGAGTTGATGTTACTCGTTCATCGAGGAGCAGTCCCTCGATAAAGGAGAGCTGCTACTTAAGGTATATTGTGTAGTAGGCCCTCGATAATTTGGGTAATAGATGCTCTTCGGACGGCGATCTGCGCGGAAGAAGCCAGTGAACCTAAGCTTCCTTACGCGCGTTTTTTTCCCATGTGCTCGCCAGGTGCTCGCGTTCGCATGCTAAATGCTTTTTAGAATAAATAACGAAATATTTAGATAGTATTGAAAACAAAACGGAATTTTTTCTCAAAAACTATCAACTTTTGGGAAAAAGTACAAGAGACCTTTTTTGTTACAAATAATATATACAATCTACCCATATTTTTTAAATTATCATATCTCTTAAATTAAAAAAGTTCAAAATGGCTGCCAAATCACCGATAAAGCCAACTAACACATATTGAGTTGTAGGTTTACTGGAATGCTTTTTATTCGTTTACTATTATTATATTATTGTATACTTTGTTGTTAGTTTATTTATTTTGTACATTTTATGCTGAAATAATTATAAACAATAAAAAATCAAAAATTACTTATTAATGAAAAATGATGATTTTTTTCAGTATAATAACAAACTTTTTTGTTTATCGCCAATCAAATTCAGGAGTTGATGCCAACTGTAGATAAAGATTTATTATACGTTCCATACTCAGCTAGTACTGTACATGGTGACGGATGTAGCGAAGGAGGTTCGTTGTACTGGTTTTATAAGGAATGTCGCAAGAGTCTGTTTGAAGCTGGCATATTAAAAAGAGTCACTGAAGAAACGAAATCTACGCTAACTACTAGTAGTAATGAAGGTAAAACTGAATGTAATTTAATGTTGAATTAAAAATAAAATTTATATTTTTGTTTTGCTATTCGTAGGTTCTATTACTTCTGTGTATGAGTGTCTTGTTGACCCAGATAGAGAAAAATACAACTCTATAGATGTAGGAGTGAAATGGCAGGAAACTTTTCAGGCTAGGAACGATAAACTGCTTATGAAGGAAGGAAGAAGCTTCACTTTTTCACCGAAAATTTACATTAAAAGTTTTCCTTGTTTAAATGACACAATAGCATTATCATTGGTAAGGTAATACAAAATCATGTATGAAATAAATTCTGATTACAATCAATGTTACAGTTGGAATTAGACTTCGTAAAGATAATCGAAAATTTAGGCAAAGACAAAATAATAAATGCTGCCGATGTCCCCAAGTACGGATCACTTTTTCAAAAGGATTGGCCTATTTTAGCAAATAGAATAATTGAGTTAGTTAAGTCATCAAAAATAAAAGAAGTAACAGCCTTCAGAGTGACATACAACGCTCTTATTAAGAAAGGTATTTTATATAGTTTACAAAGGTTTAAGTCTATTTTTGATATATTAATCATGTATTTTATTTCAGGTACACATAATAGTTTGCTGGCACTTTTCGCTCATCCACTCTATATGTCGGTTGCCAAACCATTTGGGAAAGATAAAATTTCGGACTCGTTTATCCTATTGATAAATGTATATACACGTATGCAATGATATTTTCTACATTATACTTATATTTTATGATAGAAGGTTAAAATTTGATTACAGGACTCCAATGCATTTGAAGAGAAAAGCCAGGAACTAAAAAAGAAACTTGAGGAATCGGATGGTCTTCTGTATATAGCGTTTTGCGGAACCATAGAACATATTTCTAAAGCAAATGTAATTTTTAATGATCGAATTTACTCGTATTTAGACCCCTTGAAAGTAGTTGAAATTGCTTTCAAGTGTCATACTGCATTACGATCGTGGCCGTTTGGATGTGACTACGTATGGGCATTCATTCAGCTCTGGGTATATAAAATACCGCACAATAAATCTCCATTTTTTGTTAACAAAGCGTTTCAAGTTGTTAACAGATGTATTCATAATTTGAAAGCACTTTCAAATGAACGGTAAAAGTAATTCAAAACGGAAAAACTTAATAGTTTTATTCTAAAAATTCTACTCAAACGTTTTGTTGAAGGTGAATGAATATTTCATGCGATATTGTTAGCTAGTCTATTTATATTTTATCTCATTATGGACTTGTTAATCTTGTTAAATCATATTTTAACTTTAATTTTAAATCTCTATGGGGATCCAAATTTGCCGAGGAGCGTTGTTAATACGGTCATTGAGTTTTTTGATAAGTTTCATCGAGAAATTTATTTGCCATCGTTAAAAAGAGATATTTTAAATGCTTTAGAAAATGAAAACCTTTCAAATCGGTCCTTAATAAATTTAGAATCCGTCTTTTATGATTACAGTAAATTATTTGAAAAAGTTAATTCAGAATCAAACAGGTTTAATTTACTCAAGAGTAAAGGTTTTCGTAATCCGGAAATGATTAATATAGGTAATAGTTTACAACCTACGCTTATTGATAATGAGTACTTAATGAGATTTCAACCTGTCTACGCAATTTGGATTCCTTTAAGAGACACTTTAAAGACTTTTTTACAAGTACCTGGTATGTTGACCAATATACAACATTACGTAGAAGAGCTAACTACAGAAGGTAGTGGACTGATTAGTAATATTATGCAAGGTGCTTTATGGAAGCGCGAATATTGTCCGAAATTTGGTTGTGACATCGTGTTACCATTTTATAACTTATCTTAGTCTTGGGCGATAATCTTGGTTTAAATGAAATTTTTGGTTTTGTAAAATCGTTCTCAGCTAGGTGCTACTGTACGGTTTGTAAGTGTACTGCACAAGAAGCTTCACGTCTAACTGTAGAAATTGAATCCAAACTCCGAACTAAAAGAAATTACTGTACTGATGTAGAAGAAAATAATGTAGCGATGACTGGTGTTAAGGAGAAGTGTGTCTTTCATAATGTAAACAATTTTCACATTGTTCAAAATTGTAGCATGGATATTATGCACGATTTTATGGAAGGCGTGTGCTTGTATGTTCTTCACGCAGTTCTTTGTACTTTCATATTTGAAAAAAAATATTTCACTTTGCAAACCCTCAATAGCGGCATTAAAAATTTTGATTATGGATCATCTGGTGCAACTTCAAATAAACCACCACAAGTTGCATTATCACGATTAAAATCAAATGCAACTTTAAAAATGTCTGCTTCAGAAATGCTTTGTCTAGCCCGTTATCTACCATTAATTATTGGACATTTGATCAAAGAAAACGACGAGCACTGGAAATTAGTAAAATATTTGTGTCGAATGCTTGATATTTTTACTTCTCCTTGCCTTACAAAAGTTCATGCGAAATATCTGCAAGATATTGTTAAGCGTTATAACGAATTATATTTGAAGTTGTACGGTGAATTAAAAGCTAAATTTCATTTTATTACACATTATCCTAGACTTTTATTGGAGTTAGGGCCATGTATCAACTATTCAACTATGCGCTTTGAATCGCGTCATCGACCCCTCAAAGCTGTCGTACAGTCGACTAGTAGTAAAAAAATATGTTGCATACAATAGGCATTAAACAAATTTTAAGTTTGTGTCAAACTACGCAGAATTTCAAAAAATAGTTGATTTTAAAGATGAAATCGCAAAAACAGATCATCTTTGTAATAATGTTAAATTTGTTAAGCGAGTTGTAATTCATGGTAAGATATTTATTTCACAATAGAAATGTATCAAGAAATATATTTTCATGATCATTTTCATTCGTACGTTGTAGAGCGTAATAGCGATGAAGATGTTTCTATTAATCGAAAAGCATTACCTAATGTTGAACCCGTTTTATCAATAATAAAGAATATTGCACCTCTTTCATCAAACAAAGAGATGATTGAGCATTTGATATGTTTACGATCTGGTTTGTAAAAAGAATTTTAAAATAAAGAAACAATAATTATAATGGTTTTAATCTTTAAAAATGTCTTTTTTCCCTATGTAATTTCATAAATTTTATACTTTTTTATAATTAATAATATATAATAATTACTAAGATTTGCATTAAACATTTAAAGTCTTCTAATTTTAAAAACGGCTGATGCGCGACGTTTCGTAATTATTCCCTCACGAGCCGAGGTTCTGTTCCCCGACAATTGAGAGGGGCAGCACCTCGATGGCAACTCTGTTGCTGCCGCACGACTTTGGGGGCGCTGCTGCACGAATCTTTTTCAGTGCTGCTATGTTCCACCAGATTACCTTTATTTCTGTCCCCTTCCCTCTCTTATTCCTTCTTCCTTCCTCCTCCCCTCTCTGTTTTTCAATTTTCTTTTCGAAACCATTGTTCATTTATCTCGTTCCAGAACCATTCTATGTTTCCTATCTTAAATTTATTATATCCTATCTTTGCCTTTTCTTCTTTTTTTACCACTTCTCTGCTTTTCTTTATCACGATCTCTTTGTTTCTTCTTTCTTTCCACGTTGACTCGTGGTCTATGTATATCCCTTCTTCTAGTTTTCTCTTATTCTCCATCACCTTCTCATTCTCTTCTTTGTTTCCCAATTTTGCTCCAATCTTGGGGTATTTACCTTGGGTGATCCAGCACTTCCTCACCTCCACCTCTGTTCCGAGTTTTTCTTTTATCCAGACTTGTACTTCTTCTGCCTTCATTCCATTTTCTGATTCCAGTCCGCTTATGACTATATTATTCCTTATTTTCTCTCTTTCATCTTTTTCCGATATCCAGTCCACTTGTTTCCATCTTCTCTCTTCTTCTATCCCTACCTTGTTTTCTGAATTATCGTTGTTGTTTTTATCTTTTACTCCTTCCTGCTCTTTCATCGCTTTGACTGCCTCTTCTATCTCTTTTATTTTCTTTATCTATTCTCCTGTGGTTTCTGTTCCTCCTGCTCCCACTTGTTCTTGCTTTGCCTTCAGCTGCTCTAATTCCTCTTTTATCTTTTTCCTGGCTTCCGCTTCCTCCTCCTTGTTTTTATTTATTTCTTCTGCTATCTTCCTTATCTCCTTATCTCTTTCTTTTTCCATCCTTAGGATTGTTTCCTCAAACCTTGTTTCCTTTTCCTCAGCTTTTTTATTCATTTCTTCAAGTCTTTTTTCCCATCTTGATTCTCTTTGTTTGGCTTCTTCTGTTGCTCTTTCTCTTGCTTCACCGTCCTTGTTCATTTTCTCAAGGATCTCTTTCAGTGTCTTTTCCATCTCTTGCTCTTCTTCTATTTTTTCAGTTCTCTCCTCTTCCTTATTGTCTTCTTTCTCCAGATTCTCTTCTCCCTCTTTGGCTGCTTTACTTGTGCCTGGTGTGCTTGGTGGTGTTCTTGCAATTAGTTTGCTTTTATTAAAAATCTGTTTCTTTTCTTCTTCTTTGCGTTTTTCCTCTTCTTACTCCTCTATCTTTTTTTTTTTTAATTTTTTTCCGGTGTGTCCTCACCTTTAATTTTTTCAATTTTTTCTTCCGTTTCTTCTGCTTCTTTCCTTTTCCATTTTAGAATCAGTCCTCCTTCTATTAGGTTAATTACACTTTGTGATTTCCTATCTAGTTGTGGTTTTGTCCCTTTCCCCCTTCCCTTTTTGCCCTCCTTTTTATTTCTCCCTGTAGATTTACTAGCTGTGTTCCTTTCTTGTTTGGGAGTATACCATTCCGCTGTTCCGTTTCTTTCCTCCTCTTCTGCTGTTGCAGACTCACCTTCCAGATGTGTTCCAAAAATCACTTCGTTGATCCTCTCTATTCTCTCTATATCGGGCTCTACTGGTGGTTTCCCTAGGGACTTTTTACTCGTACTCTCTCTCTCCCTGACTCCTACATCTCCCCCCCCCCCCTATCTCTCTCTCTCTCGCTCTTTCTCTCTCTTCCTCTATTCTAACCTCAATTATTACTCGTTTTTATTTCATTCTTTCCTTTCTCTCCTTATTTTTAACTTACTTATCTTTATTATTCCTTTTGTTCAGCTTCCTTCCTTTCACCTTTCTATTGCTTTCCTTTATTTTGTCCTCAATCTATCCGCTGCTAATCGCCTTCACACCATTCACTCAAAAATATACGTCCACTTACCACGGCCATCTACTTTGCACCTCTGATAAGTTTATTTGAAACTCATTAAAAGGTTATGAAATCAGTTAAAAACAACACCTTTTACAAGGTAAAATGTTGGCAACTATAAGTTTTGTACCTGTCCTCACTATTCTGTATCTTAATATTATACCTATGATTTCTCCTCTAAAAAGTTATGCAATCCTTAAAGAAATTGTCCAATGTTTATAGCTTACAAAAGTTTTCCTGTATTTTCATCAATATACGCTAATGAATGTAGTGAAATCAGTTTCAAAAATGTCAAGTATTAAAAATCAGCACATTGACAAAAATCATTACTTACTACAAGAAGAATCAATCTCACTATAACTTCAAGGTGAAAATCTGCTTTGTGATTCTATCACATCTAATCTGAATGTGCTAAAACTAATCAAAATCATCTTGTGCAAAAAAATGAGCAAAATCATAAATATAAAAAAATCAAGTAAATTCCTCCTAAATATATAGAAGAATCATTTAAACACAAAGCGGATTTTCATCTTATATAAAAAATAAGATAGTTGTACCTATCAAAATTATTCTTTTAATGGTTACTTGCCGTCCCGTTGTCTTATAGTCTATCGATGAAACACTGGCATTATTACTTTTAAGGTGTGAATCTGTTAGATAATATTAATTAAAATTACAATATTTTTTTCTTATAATCTAAGGAGCTTTACTATCAGGATGTTAACACAAAAATCTTCAAATATACCATGTTTGTTGCAAAGAAAAAATTTCAAAGCCAAATTTAATAATTTGAAAAAATAGTAAGTAGTTTTGGAATCATAATATTATTTATAGCACAGTGTGGCTAAAACCCGCTGTTAAGTAACGCCTATCTATGACTAAAGTAGTCCTTTTTTGCACCATGTTTATCACACTCGCTACGCTCGTGCGCTAACCTCACGGCGCAAGTAAGGATTACTTTAGTCGCAAATAGGCGAGACTTGCAGATTTTAGCAGTCTGTGCTATAAAATTTTATACGATACTCTTGACTTAAATTGTTCAGTTTTACACAACGCTTAGCGCCCTCGCTACGCTCGGGTGCTAACTGCGCCGTGTAAAAAAGAACCATTTAAGTCACACGTATCGTAATGTACTATTCTACTTTAATAATTTTGATTTAAGATCTGTTTCGATTGAAAAGGCGATAAATTTTCATATTTATGTGGGTATAGATCGTTAAGTAATCAATAAGTTGTTTTTAGTAAGTATGCATATGATTTACTCCATCTACATCGTAGACTATAAGACAACAGGACGGCAAGTAAGCATTAGAAGAATAATTTTGAAAAGTACAACCAAAGTAATGATTGTATCAGGTGACTTCTGACAAACACTACCTGTTGTCAAACATGGGAATCGAACAAAAATTATTGAAAATTCTGTAAAAAATAGTCATTTATGGAGTAAACTCCAAATTATGACTTTAAAAGATAATATGAGAGTTAGTAATTGTGACAAACAGGTTAAACAATGGCTATTAAAAATTTGAGATGGAAACTATTCCAACAAATTTGAAATGGACAATGATATAACTTTACTTTTAACAGAATTATTATCAACCAATGATAAAATTATAGAAATTTATGAAGATTGCTTTGATAATAATAATGCCAATAAACTTTGCGAAAGAGTAATTTTAGCACCAAAAAACGATAAATAAGATGCATGGCGATGTAAGAGAGTATTTAAGTGTAGATTCATGTAAAGATGATACCAATAGAATTTTTAAATTCACTTACGCCAAATGGCCTACCGCCTCATAAGTTACGTTTAAAAGTAAGTGCTGTAATTATTTTGTTTTCAGTCATGGTCAATTATATGTAGCATTATCCAAAGTAGGTTAGGTTGTAAGGGTTCAGCGCAATTTTCGAAAGAAAACCGTACTTCGCTCGGTGGCTTGTGGCCCATTGCGATACCCTGTTTGTCAATAGATCGGAGCTAACCTAGTTCCTTTACTTTTGCTGAAAGCATTTCTAGCTTTTTGCAAAGTTCGTTATCTTCACTATATCCATTCCTTCTGCCTCGTCCAGTTCCACTAGGATGCTGTGGCCCAACGTGTTGTGACTTTTGCTTTCCAGGACTGGGCAATGACATAGCAAGTGGGATATGGTTTCTTCTTCTTTGCAGCATTCTCTGCAGAAGTTGTCGTTCGCCTTTCTCCATCTCTTGAGATTGACCCTTACCGCACAGTGACCTGTTACTAGTTCTGTGATCGTGCTTACAAAGATTTTTCTGTAATTTAGCAGCTTCTTTGTTCTTTCCTTGTCCACCTCTGGCCACAGCGTTCTCGATGTAAAACAGTCGTCTCGTGTTCTCCATCTCTCGTTGTGAATTACCTCGATGGCTCTGTCAATGGTCGTCTTTATCACGTTGATCATTGGCAGTGGGTGGCTGATCGCTTCGCTGCTGTCCTTCTCTGCTCCAAACTTTACCAGTTCATCTGCCTTGATGTTCCCTTAGACGCTATTGTGTCCGGGTACCCAGCAGAGTCTGACTTCGCTGTTGCGGATACATGACAGGCCTTCGCGACAGCTCATCACTGCCTTTAATCTCGTTAATTTAGAGTTTCGAGAGCTGCTTGACTGTCTGTGTCGATAGTCACCTTCATTGGCGCAGAATCGTTTAGCTGTGACAATCTCGCTGCTTTCTCGATTGCCAGGATTTCCGCTTGCAGAATGGTGCAGTCGTTCTTGAGCCTGTATGACTTTTGAACTCATAGTTGTTCTGAGTAGACTCCTGCCCCCGTTCATTTTATCGTTTTTGAACCGTCTGTAATATACCAGATAATTGGGGCAATTCGTACACATTAGCAGCCAATACGTTGCATGGCTCAGAAAGAAGGTTCGCAAGGAATTCGAAATTCAAGAAGGCGTATGTCGACTGTATGCACGATTACACCGTAAAAGGACACATGAAGCTTATCTTAAATTAGACTATATTTTTCGCCACATCATGGCATCTTCAAGGATAGTAGGACGACTATTCAATTTCGTGTAGTATACAATGCTTCAAAAATCACAAACATAGGATTGTCAGCAAATAGTTGTCTTCACACCGCTCCAAATCTTTTACCCGAAATCATTGTAATTCCCACTAGGTGGAAAATTTATAGAGTAATATTCGTAGCAGACGTCGAAAAAATGTTCAGACAAATTACGGTAAACGAGAAAGATCAGAATCTTCAAGCAATCGTGTGGAGAGATGAGGCTGATCAGGAAATACAAACATATTTTCTGACCACAGTAACGAAATTGAATTTGCACCATCCCCCTACTTAGCTAGTCGAACTATCGAACAACTAATTGTAAGTTATGATGAAGAATCAAACTACCCACTAGCGGCGGAAGTATTAAGGAATGAGATCTACATGAACGACGTCCTATCTGGTGGACACAACACACAAGAAGCCCGAGAAAAACAGAAACAGGTTATCAAGATGATGAACAGCGGTGGGTTCAATTTGCGAAAGTGGATGTCCAACGAAAAAACATTAATTAACTGGCTTCCACAGGAGAAACGAGCCACAGTTGCTAACCTTAATATTGGTTCGGTTTTAGGAATCGCTTGGGATCCCGACCAGGATCGCTTCTACTTTAATATCATGCTCAAATCGTTAGAGGGTCCAGTAACAAAGAGGTCAGTTCTAGCTAGGGTAGCGAAATTGTATGATCCCTTAGGATGGATAGCTCCAGTGATTGTCTCCTTGAAAATTTTCATGCAGTCATTATGGATGTTGACGAGAGAATGGGATTTAACGTTGTCTGATGATTATGCAACGAAGTGGAAAAATCTATATTTGTCTTTACAGCCAATAGCTAACATTCGTATCAATCGTTGGATAGGCGTACTTTTTTGTAAGAGTTTAGTATTAAAATTTTGAATTAGCTTTGAATTTATTGCTTCGTAACACCAATGGTATAATCTTGGATTATTACGTTTAAATCGTGTATAAAGCACATTAAAATTGTTATGCTTAAACACCGCAAGGTGTACACTTTAAAAATTAGAGTTCAGCAACATTCCCGCCAGCGAAGCGAGTTTGCGCCACTTAGTTCTCCGCGGATCGCCCAGCACGTAACACGAACCACACACGACACACACCGTCACCTCGCCGAATCTCGTAGATAATAAAAAAGCAAAAGAGAAACAAGACTTTTCATTTTTCCCGAGCTTCCAAATCCACATCCCTTCGCAAAACATTGAGAACCGCTCGACGAAATCGTTTAAAATTTTAGCTTTTTTCATGATAAATCACCAAATAAAATTTGAACCTTGATATCTTCAGAACCATTAGGGTTTGAAAGCTGCGCAATGAACTTAGCCAAAACACATAAAATATCTAGTTTTTCCCAGAATCTCAAGTGCAATAAAGCCTTTTTACGTCCGTAATCCAGGCACAAAAACGAGTCAGTTTGTTCAGTTTTCGATTTATTATTGAAAAAATAAGTGATCAAATCACTTGAAATTTTAATGGGATATAGTTTGACACGTGACCCATCGACATTATATTTTCCGTGAGGTTATGATGTTTAGTTTCAGAGATATTAATTAAAAATAAAAATCATGTTTTTCATTTTATCTGCCAAACAAAGCGGTCGATTCCGAGGACCAAACGAGGAAAAGTAAGTAATTTTATTCTCTTTCAAATGCATTATAGCTGAATTGTTTGTAATAATGGAATGATTGAGAAAAACGCAAAATAGTGTTTTTAAAAAATCCAAAAATAGCCATAAAAAAATAATTGAGAAAATAAAAAATAACTGTTTTTCCCGAATTCAGAATCCAAAAATAGATATGCATGTCAAATTTTATCGATATTGGCGGAGTGGTTCCAGAAATATTACGATACACACACACACACACACGTAATCGATGTGGTTACTCTTAGCCAGTGTAACCACATTGATTATGCTATACGTAGCCCCAATATGGGCAGATGCGATGCGGGTGAAATCGTATGCATGAAAGTTGACTACCGTTTATAGGGGAAGTGCATTAAGAGTGGCGATACCGTACGGTATCGGACGATGCTGTCTGCATTATAGCAGGCATGCCACCCATTAACCTTTTAGCGTTAGAAAGAAAGGACGTATTCGAAGCTAGGAGACGATCGAATGACAAAAGCCAGAAAGAGATCCGGGATGCCGCAAGAAAGAAAACGATGGTTGAATGGCAAACAAGATGGGACGCCAGTGGCAAGGGGCGATGGACTCATCGCCTTATACCAAGGATAAAAGAATGGATTGGAAAAAGACATGGGGAAGTTAACTACTACCACACGCAGTTTTTGACCGGGCACGGATGTTTTCGGGCGTACCTGCATCGGATCAAACTAGACGACCATCCGAACTGCCTAATATGTTCGGATGCAACAGAGGATGTCGAGCACGTCTTTTGCAAGTGCTCACGATATAATCAGGAGCGAGAAGAACTTGAGAGTTATCTTCGGACCAGAGTAACTCCTTAGTCGATTATGACGGCCATGCTGACTTCAGAGGATGGATGGTGCGCAGTCAGCAATTATGCAGCAGAAATTCTCAAGAGGTCAGAAAGGATTAAGAAGACAGAAGAAGACGAAGAGGCTGAGTATGTACGTGTGTGTGCGACACAGAAAATGAAGGATGACTATAGTGATGACGACCACATCAACCAGAAGCGGGTGAAAGCCTTTCGCCCCCCCCCTCTCCACTCCCGCGAAGCATTGCTTGACGGTGGTACCGCGGGGTCCAGGGGCATAGAAGATGGAGCTAGGCACCTTTACCGAGGGTCGATAAAGGCAAAGAGGGCGTTCCCATTTACGTCTGGGTGTTTTTTCACCTAACCGTAAACACATCAAAAAGTATTTTCTAGAAGTTTTGACGAAACTCAAAATTTTACTATTACAAAGCTTCTTCTAGGAAGAAGCAAAGACGCAGACAAAAAACGAAAAAGAACGATATGACTAGTACTCCATGAGTGGATTTATTTCGCTTTATGTCAGTAAGCTATAGAGTATTTTTTCCTGTAAATGAGTTCTTGAAATGTTTCAAGAAAACTAGAAATTCAAAAAGTTTCCTGTAGAAGGAGATTCAGGTTTTTTCAAAAACTTAAGTGGTGCATACAGTATATTTTCTTCCACACATGACCGAAAAACATAGTTTGTGCTCCTGAAAAACACGGCGGAAGAAGCATATTTTTCCTAAAAACATGTTTTCCAGGACAAAAAGTATAATTTAAATCTTTGTTATTGATCACGAACGATCTGCGTGGAAATATTGTGAAAGATTCTCGTTTTTTCGACTTTTTAATATGACATTCTCAGTACAGCATAATCCACGCAATGAAGCGCATGAAAAAATATTTTTGTTCCAAAAGTCAACACCCGTAAAAAAACATGCTACTTTTGCCTTTTGTTGCGTAATATACAATTTTATTATTTAGACGAAACATAAGTATTATATTTACTTTTAGATTACTGACTACAACATGGAGACCAAAGTTAAACGTATAAACAAGTTGAAACTAGTTATAATCTGCAAAGTTCAGGAAGTACATTACAAAAAGGGAACGTTCTACTTACGCGCTGAAAAGCAGTGCATATATTTAGAAGAAGATTTTCTGAACGCGTTAGACTTTTTCTGCAAATTTAATGTGTTGTTTCACATTAAGGGAATGTCGTCCCAAAAAACACTGTTTTTCTATTACATCAAACTTTTCGAATAAAGTTTGGAAATAAGAAACCGAGTCTGTAGCGTCATAGTGTTAAGTTTAATGAATCGTTCTACCGAAAGAAAAATTCGTCTCAGACACCCCCTTAATGCTGCTTCAGAATTGACTGACTTTTTAAATTCTAGCTTAAGGGGACACAACACCTTTAAACCCCGGAAAATAGAATTACGAGTAAAAATGGCAAAAATAAAGTAAATCATTTAAAATTGTTTTTAGTGATATTTAGTATAAACAAATCACTTTTTAAAACAAATGCAAACATAAATTTCTTTTCAGGTATACAATAGCCTTGGCTACAAAAAGTTAGCCAAGGACGAAATAATTAGAGATCGCTCCTCGTATTTACTTGTATCTCTGGAATATTTCGAGGATACTACGTCTGTGGAGAAAATTCTAGATAAGGAAAGTATCTTAAACAGCGATATTTCTGTTTAAGAGAAAGACCTGAATAAAATCAAAACATAAGTTTTCCTTTTAGGCATATAAGACTTGGATACAATACGTTAACCAAGTTCGAAATACTAAGAAATAGTCTACAAATTGAATTTCACATATAGAATAGGTTCAAATACCACGACATCCCAGACCATTAAAAAATAATTTTTAAAAAGAGCTAAGTCGGAGCGTTTCACAGCCATTAAAACCTTTATTTGTCACAAATGTGGGATATTATTCAAAAGACATCATCACCTTATCAAGTGGCGCGGTAGCGCCACGAAGGCGAGTTTTAGATAGAAGCCTGCGGCGACCGCAACACTATTTACTTCTATATTGGGTTTTAGTATTTTCAATTCAATAAATACAAATATTTTTATTATTGTATCTGAATTTTTTGGTGTATAATCACATTTGTGTGCTTAACTATGATTTCTAATCGATATATTTACCCCCCCCCCCTAAATCCCTTTACCCCCCTAGTATCGCACAATATTTTATGAAACAACGTGCATAAACCGAGATTTAGCGAGTGCATATTTGCACGAGCTTGACTTAAATCGAGGTTTATGCCACGGCATGTCATAAAAATAATTACAAACTTGGTATTGAGTACGTTTATAGCACTGTGTAGCATAAATCTGCATTTATGTCACACCTATCCGTGGCATAAGTAGTCCTATCTTGCACCGTACCTATCACCCTCGCTATGCTCGGGCGCTAACCTCACGGTGCAAAAAAAGGACTGCTAATGGCACGAATAGGCGTGACAGAGGATTTATGCTAGTCAGTGCTATAAAATATCGTACGATACACGCGTCATAAGTCGATCTTCATGGCACGGGGTTAAGCACATTCGCTACGCTCGGACGCTAACCTCACGGGGCAGTACAGGACTACTTATGTCACGGATGATTGTTACATAGCGGGCTTAGGGCAGGCAGATGCTATAAAATAGTATACGATACTTGTAATCTAAGTTGGCATTTTATTACACGGCGCTGCGGTATCGTCCTCGCTACGCTCGGGCGCTAACTACTCGCCGTGTAATAAAGTGCCACTTAGGTCACATGTATCGTAATGTACTATTAAAAACTTATAAGAATAAAAGCCAGAATCACCGACACACACGTAAAACAGAGCAGAGGAGGGTAGTGAAGAAAAAAGGGAGCCGGACTACGACACTCGTGCACACGGATAAGCGAGCGTAACTCGGTAGCATCAATGAGGCGGAAGAGTAGGCCGAACACAACATAGATTGCCACAGCATACTATCCGCCTGGAGATATTTCACGCCTAAAACTCGAGCAGCCGCCAAAGATGACATCGCGCACAGCGAGGCGAGATACAGTTTCCTTGCAAGCTTCAGGAAACGGTCGAGCATAGCCAGCAGATAAAAAAAGCGATAAATTGCAGCCGCTTTGATAGCAAAAATGTCTAGATCTATAAGCCGAGGATTTTTATCCGAATTTTCTCATTGGGCCACGGAGTTCGATTAAAACATAGGAAAGCTCGAAATAAGGAAATGCAATGCATCTAAAGCTTCTGAATTGGCTAAAACACTACCACTTTAAAATTTGAACAAGCAGCAGATTGCCACTGCTAGGAAAGTGTATAAGGGCCCAGAAACAGGTCCTGTGGATCTCATTATACATTATTTAAAAATTCACAAAAGAATTTTAGTTTTTACGGCTTGGGGCAACCATATTATGACTTATCCCTACTGAAAAAAGGCAGATGACAATCAGCTGATTATTAGATGATAATCAGCTGATAATCTACTGATAATCATGCCGAAACGTCACCTGATTATCAGGTGTGTTGGAATATAGGCGCTAACACCCGACATAAGTCCTATACCGACCACAGCGCCCATGACGTCTAGTTGACAAAGTCACGTGATCTGCCGCTCAGCTCGGCGGCACGCGCGGGCTGCCGCCTAAATGTTCGCCAGCTCTCCAAGCAAGCAACATCTCGCGTACCACGCCAAGCTTCTCTTACCACGCTCTGTCACTTTTACTCAATAAAGCCACGTTTAGTTCGTTTCTTTTATCCGAGTGTACTTATTTCGTGTGTTACCCTGCTCCCTTATTATACCACGCGTAGAAAATATCCTTTATTCCGACAAGTTATGAGCCCCGCTCGCGACCAATGCACGGATCGGTTTTTGTGAACAGTGACACACAAGTGAAAAAAACGGAAGAACTACGATCTACACTCGTAGGAAAAAGGCACGCTAGTAGTAGGGGCTATGCGGGTTCTGCGCCACTTACCATCCGATCTGGCATTTCTACCATACCGACGCCGATGATCTATAACGTATGTTCCTGCCATGCCGACGTCTGTAAGTCGCCGGCATATAAGCATCTGGCTGCTTATATCCGCGTTCCCTGGGTAAAAAAATCGATTATCTATACGACTATTCCTGCCATGCCGACGTCTGTAACTCGCAGGCATATAAGTATCTGGCTGCTTATATTTTTTTTTCATCCATAGGCCCGATGCCCGAATCCCTCGTCCCGATTTTTTCTTCACGATTACAGATTGCTGTCCGTGGGCCGAGTCTCACTACAAACTTGATGTTTATTAAAATATTAATCACTGAATTTTTTACGTTAGTTATCACTTTGTTCACAATTTTGTTATACAACACTTTTTTTATATTCACTTCATATTAATCACATAATAACACTTCATTACACTATTTACTGCAATAATATAAGGAAGAAAAGGATGTATGGTTAATGAAAAAAATGTATACTCATTTTTTAATAATATTATCTTTATTTTTCAATTTAAACAACGAATCAATTTAATTAACTGTATCAATACCCTCATGAGTCATCCAATTTAAATATTCTCTAAATATCCACGCACGTATCGCTATTACATTTTGCAATGCACAGTTTTTTACCCATCCTTCTCGATGGTATATGCATACTTCAGACCGTCGAAATCCTGGTGTATGCAGTGATGGACAATGCATATCTTCTAAATTATAAACATCATCTAAATATAACTCTAATATTCGCCTTTTTATTTAAACCTTTGCAATTAAACTTTACTCTAACACCATCTCCTCCAATCATCTTGAGCTATTTAAAAACATCCTGAATATCATTGAATGGTCTAATTCCCTTATCCCATTCAAGTCCATGATAATGACGCTGCAGCCAACCGTTTTCCCTAGCTTCTTCTGGTGATAATTCATTCCATGCACAAGGTGGTTGAAACACATACACTCTCGGTATTAAGAGGCCATCTACGTCGACTGCAGCAAGTTCTTTAATAATTATATTATTTGCATATTTGAAGTACTGGATATCCACAACAATCTCCATAATTGTGAGTCTAAAAATCATAGGAAAAAACCATTATTTAAAAAAATTTTTTTAATAAAATTCACAATAAAGAATTAAAAATTACACTGGTTGATAACGAGCCATTACTTTGCACTAGACACTATACACAAAATGCTCCAATTGACCAGACGAGCGATTTGTAGCCGATTTTATAGGCAGAGATCAAGGTCAATCCCACCCGTTCGAAAAATTTCATGCGCGCGCACTCAAGGATATTCGCTACCTCCTACTCTCGCGCGGATCCGCGGTCACCCGCGACCTCCCACTCGACCATTTGCGCTGATTCAAGGTCGCACTCGCGAATTGCGCGCGCATCCAAGGCCAATCTCTGGCTCCTTTCCCACTTGCGGGCCCCCCGCTATCACACCGCCAGCTCTCATGCACTACTTCAAGGCCGTTCTCGCGCGCTTCCTACTGCCGCTCTCCTGAACTATGCCTACGCAGTCAAATCTATATCTCTCCCTCTTTCTCTCTCACTCTCACGAAGCCTATAATGTCACATTCTTTTCTCACTTACAGATTTTAATTAAACTTCTAAATATTTTGCTTATTATTATATAATTTTTTTTTCACATCTCTACACAGGTGTTTAATTTTTTTAATTGACAATTATGGAAGGAAATGGATAATTGGAATATGAGTATTCAAATTATTATATTACTTAAATACATTTTTTACATATTTATTTTTTCAAAAAAGTATACATTTGTATATTACTTATTATGCTATAATATACTACATTCACACTAGTTTTTTTTACATCTCCGCTAATAGGATTATATTGAATTATGCGATCATGTAAAATTAAACAATAAGCTGTCGTTGCCGGAGCTATGGGTTCTTTAGTTTCAAATTCAATACGAACATCTACAGCAGCTTGTTTCACAGACTCATTTTGTTTTGAGCAATCGATGACAATAAATGGCGTATATTTGATAAAATCACTTTTACTAACTAGCAAATCAGATTGTAAATCTTTGTTTTCATAGTAAGCATTTTGAAATCGTATGAACATTTCATAAAGTAAAGCATATTGATTCTGCTCAATGTCGAGATTTAAGTTACCATATGGGTAGTACTGTGAGTTAAGAAAAAGTTTTACATTGGCGATTTTTCAATGATCAAATTGACTTGCATTTTTTAGAGCTATACCTTTTCTGTTTGTCTGAAAGGCTAAAATAACAAATCTTGGCTTCTCTAATTCATTCGACGTTTTTACTGTCCAAATATGCCTTGATGATGCTGGAAGCATTGGATATTCATATAATTCCCATGGACGGAAACTCATAGCAATAGGAATATCTTTTTTAATATGACTGGACAATTGTATTTTACGTTTGTCTGACATAGCAACGTAAGGCATCATCCACTCAATCGGAGTGAGTTCAAACTTATACTCTTCAGCTGATGCACCTGCTGCAGGAGCTGTTTGTATAATAGCATTAATATCATTTCTTGATCTTGTGAGTATAAGTTCATGCTTAACGTTTACAACAATTTTATGATAATTTTCAGCAAATACTAAAATCAATGATAGCGGGATTATTTTAGCAGTCTCTTCAACATCAAGCCATCCAGCATTCTCTAACAGCTTACTTTGATTTGAACTATATGAGACATAACCTTCTATGACACTGGTTATACCAACATTCTTACACTTATCGATTTCAATAGCGTTAATTTCATAACGAATTTCATCAAATAAATGATATATAGCATTGTTTAACAACCTTGTTGCTGATACGTTTGTATTATCTGATTTTGTTATCTTTCCACAAATATGTAATGAACTTGAAGGCAAAAGACATAAATCTTGATGTTGAATTGATATACGTATCTCATCACTATTATTAAAATTTAGTGAAGTGTATGGTTGATGAGCATGTATTTCGTAGTGAGCGATGGATTCGTCAAAGACGATCGGTGTCTGTACACTAAGAATTGCTTCCATCGTTTTTTTCTTCTATCGTTCAAACGACAACAAAAAATAAGAATACAGCTTATTTGATCTTTTTTACAGTTTTTCTTCTTTTTCTGACGTCTGCGATCACTTTGAGTCCGAGACTCTTCAGATACTGAGCGTTCTGAGGTGTTAGACCTTTGACTACTTGTCGATGAATAACTTTCTTTTGACATGGTAGTCTGTTTATATAGCCTAAGCCCACCTTTGTGTTATAAACAATGCCCATTACGTGACCTTCTTGATGTGTAGTCTAATAGTGACTACTTCTTCCCGAAGATTTACAAGGTCACCGTTCTGATCAACAATACGCAACTGTAAATAGTCAATTATTTTCACTGACACTGGTAAGTAAATTATTTGTTTTGGTAATTCAATAATTTTATATCCCGGCGGCACAGCGGGAAATAATTCGTGTATGGTATGAACTTTGTTTTGATTGATATACGCTCCTGATGTTATATTACATTCAACACGTAGAACATTCACTTTGAGAATGGATACTGGTAAGTCAGATACGTGACTTTTATATGGTTGCAGAACACATTGTGTAAAATGAAGTAATCTTCCTATGGAATTTAGTGGTTGAAAATCAATCTTATGACTTTGACACTCTGACAGAGTCAGATCGACGTAAGGGAAAAAGACACGGGGATCTTTTACCAGATAACATCCGAGCAGTTTTTTGTGGACCGTCAAACTGTGGTAAAACAAATGCTCTGTTATCTCTTATTACACATCCAAATGGATTGAAATTTGAGAATATTTACGTTTATTCAAAGTCTTTGAATCAACCTAAGTATCAGATATTAAGGAAACTCGTTGAACCTATCGAGGGGATTCAATATCTACCGTTTAGTGAACATGATCTTGTTGTATCGCCAGGCAAAGCTCGAGAAAATTCGATAATGATATTTGATGATATTGCCTGTGAAAAATAAGATAATGTTAAAGCATTTTTTTCATGGGTAGACATAAGTGTGTAGATTCATTCTACCTCTGTCAGTCATGCGCTCAAGTTCCTAAACATCTTGTACGTGATAATGTTAACCTTTTAATTATATTCCGTCAAGATGATATGAATCTAAAGCATATTTATAATGATCACGTTAATACGGATATGTCATTTCAGCGCTTTAAAGATTTCTGTAGATTTTGCTGGACTGATAATCATAGCTTTATTGTAATTAATAAAGATTGTAATATGGAGAATGGAAGATATAGAAAAGGCTTTGATCAATTCATTATAAATATGACAAATTTGAAATAGATCAAACATTTGAATGTGAGACACTAACAGGTCAACATGGCTAATTTTGAAGAGCAAATTGGTATTCTTCAGCAGATGGAAAGAGCTCGAGAAGCTATAAAACGAAAATATAATAGTTTCAAATTAAGTAAATTAGATGCTGAACATGTGGCAAATACTACTTTTAAACCTATTGTTGAACCACTTAAAAAATTGATTGATATCACAGAAACGCAGAGTAAAGTTTCAAGAAAAAAAGGTATAGTGAAAAAAGAAGATAACAGCGATGATGGTATTGATGATTATGAATTAAAACAAGAAGAAAGGGAAGTAGTGGGCGAAGAAGAAGAAAAACCAGTGTATGTCGATGAAAGCTTAAAAGTAGATACAGACAAGCATACTAATACACTGAGTAGAGGTAATAAAAAATATTTGGTAATAGATAAATATATTACGATGATAAGAAGAGGTGAGACAAAAGCATTAGATCTAATATATGGTGTACGTAAAAAATCTGATGATTTTTATATTGGAAACACTCCTTTTTCATACGATAATGAGTTTATTATTCTGGGAAACAAACAGTATAAAAAGAGTCCCGGATTGATTGATTTATTGTTTAAAAAAGAACCCGAATCCACTAATATAAATAAAACTGATTTATCAGACTATGCTAAAATTGTTAAACAAACTAGTGCACATAAGAAATATTACGAAGAAGAGGAATCAATACGTGATACAAATTCAAAAAAATTCGTCGACTACATTGCAAAAATGTCAGTCATTAAGGATAATAAACGTACGTCTAAAGAAGGTTCAGGTTTACCCCCTCCCTTCAAAATTGCAAGACGTTATACAAATACTGATTATATATACTGGAATGATCCAAACGAACTTATTAATTGGTTGAGATTATTAATAGCTGAAACATCAGCTGGCAATCAAAACCATGTGAATGAAATTCAGTCTATAATTGAAGAACTCCGTGAAGCTAATATAATCGATTGAAACATCTGATAATCAATTAACTTAGATGAGAGTATAAATAAGAGTAGTTGAGTAGAAAACTAGCTATTTGAACTATGAGTGTTGACCTGTTCGGACGGCATTTGAATAGCTCAGAGGGCCTTCGAGGTCCTCCAGGAATTGGATATAAACTCACTGCTGACGGTCAATATAAATTACAAGATAAAAGATTATGCAACGTAGCAGATCCTAAGGATTTAAGTGATGCTGCTAACTTAAATACTCTACGCACTGTTACTCAAGCTATAACATCACAACTAAAAAGTGAAGTTACTAATTTAGATGAAATAGTTGAGCTGCATAGAGACGAAATTGATGTAAAGTTAAGAATACTGACAGTTAAGATTGAGAGAATACACAAACTGCTACTTGAAATAAAAAAAAGTGAATATGGATCGATATAAGTATTCTACGGATACTTACTCTTTTCCTGGACAACAAAGCTATAAAAAGCTTGATAACAATACATTTGAAAATCAGAAAACAAAAGATAGCCAATCTTCTAATAGCTGGAAGAAGTGTACTGAGAAATATTCTATTAATACTAATTTTTTTTCCTGAAAAACAAGGTTATAAAAGATTCTAAAACTATCGATCAACGGCATAAAGTTGTGGAAGAATTGCACAAGCCTGCATAAGCCTGCTCGACGTAATTATACACGCAGAAAAGTTGATATTCGAGATATTGATGAAATGTGGCAAGCTGATCTTGTCGAGATGATACCTTACGCTCGAGACAATAAGAACTATAAGTATATGCTCACAGTAATTGATATTTTTTCCAAATATGCATGGGCAGTTCCAATCAAGCAGAAGACTGCAAAAGATGTAGCAGCAGCGATGCTGTCTATTTTGAAGCAAGGACGCGTTCCGAAAAATTTACAAACTGATCGTGGCTAGGAATTCTATAATAAGGAATTTGAAAATCTCATGATACGATATAAAATACACTTGTACTCTACCTACAGCAATCTGAAAGCTTCAAACTGTGAACGTTTTAATCGTACACTTAAAACTCGAATGTGGAAACTGTTTAGTTTGAATGGAAATCATAAATGGTTGCAAATTTTATCAAGTTTATTAAATCAATATAATGATACTAAGCATTGAACAATTGGCATTAAACCTAGAAATGTCACAGTTGATAATGCATCTAGTATATATGACAAAATCAAGAAGCGAAAAGTTCCAAATCCATTATTTAAATGTGCTAAATTCAAAGTAGGTGATAGAGTTCGAGTAAGTAAAAGTAAACAGATTTTTGAGAAAGGTTATACACCCAACTGGTCTACTGAGATTTTTACTGTTGATCGAGTACATCATACGGGTCCATATACTTATCTCTTGAAAGACTATCAAAATCGACCGATAGCTGGAGGATTTTATGAAGAAGAACTACAAAGAACTAAAAAAAGTGTCCGGATGTCTATTTGATAGAAAAAGTTGTTAAAAAGCGCGGTAATAATTACTATGTAAAATAGTTAGAATTCGATGATACACATAATAGTTGGATAAGTAAAAATGATTTGTAATGAGGAAAATATTAATAAACAACATTTATAACTAATTTTGTTTTAATTAATTTATTTATATATATACATGTCGGGATGATGTGGTCGGGGGCACAGAGAGAAGGCAGGAGATTGTGATCGTACTCTTTATTGGTTGCTCGGGTCTCTCCAGACGTGTGCTCGCGTGAGCGGTCCAAGCGGAACTGACTGGCGGCGCTCGCTCGCAGTGCGGCGCTGCTCTCTCGCGGTCCCAGGTGGGACAGTGCCGCCACCTATCGGTGGGGCATCTACATACATACTTATATTTTTTTCTGCTTAGTATTAACAAAACTGTGAGATTTTTTTTAAAAGCACTGGATTAATAATTACTCCCGGTCTTTCAATCCGCATTCTAAAACGTTCACGATCACATGCATCCTGCATCCATTCACCACGTCGAGCACTCTGATATGCAAACGTCCATGCATATATATTATGAATCAAAACTTTATCACTAAAACGTAGATTCTTATTTTGGTTGCTTGAGTTATTATCAGCACTCAATAACCTGAAATTAATTTATACTAATTTAAATTTTCTCATAATATTTCTAATAACATGATGTATCATTATTGATTTTGTAAAGGTTTATACTCACTTTATTCTATAATGTTCCCAAGCCAGTGTTTCATTGCTGTCTGGTATCAGGAATCTTTTATCATCATACGGACTTAGTGCAATTTTTTCTTGCTGAATGGTTTCAACATTGTATAATTTTGATCTAATAACAGATTGCTTTCTTTTCAAAATTCTTTGATTTTGCAAACAGTCTACATAGTCATCAAAACAAATAGTTTTTTTCACAACTGACGACTTTATACCTTTGATTTTCTTTACAAAATCCACATTATCAACACGTGTGCTGTACATTTTACTTCTCAATCCAATGAATTCAGTAAATATATTTCCATTGCATTCATCTTTCATTAGTCCTACAACTTTCTTATTCATATGTGGCATTCCAAAAACATTGTTTTCTGGATAATCTGATGTATCAAATCGTTCAATATTTGATTTAATATCTTCATACAAATCATTACAGGTTACTACATAAATCAAACTATCAGTGTCTGTGTACAACAACTTACAATTATTTTCATACTTTTTTAACATATAATCATAATGAAAGCCGTACATAACAGTCTTTGAAATATCCAATACTGACAAACCAATATATAAAAGTTTATTCACATATACACTAGTCTTTCTCATTTCTATAGCAACTAAATTTTCACTAAATATAGCACTGCTATGAAAATTTGGTTTTGAAATAAGAGCTTCCACGCCATATCGTCCTTCCCACTTTGTCATGAGTTTTACATCAACATGCTTACGTACATTCTCCATAATCTTGCCGTAAACAGCATCATTCATTAGTTTAAAAAGATTTTTTTCAAACTCATTTTTTGCTTTAGTCCTCATGGAACTATTTAAATCTATGTAAGGCTTCAACCATTGAGATTGTTTAAACTTTAACACTCGATGAATTTTAACAAGCTCAAGTCCATTTGCTAAAGCCTGTTTTAAAGCTCGATAATGAATAACATAATTGTTTTTATTCATCAAAGTAGCTAATAGTTTTTCTTGCTTGGATCCAGGAGGTTTCATATGCTCTGGGCAGAAAGGTAAATCATTACGTATACTGTGAATGTCCTTAGGATACTTAAGATCTACTTCCAAGATATATCATTCAAGTGCATCATCGTCTATAGTTTGAACGTTTATATTTGTAAAATCTTGAACCCATTCAAATGCATCATATGGTAGAGATTGTGTCATTGCATTACCATAAAGATTATTAGCATCTAAATATATGAGATATACATTATCTTGATCGCATTTATAATGCTCTTTCATATATTTATGATTAGCTTTAGCATATCTATGAGAACATTGACTTAATCCTCCTCTGATACCACGCTCAATAAAAAGTAACATATCAATATCCGTGATCAGTTTCAATTTAACACCAGTAATTTTAAGCATTGCATCCCAGGTGGAGCCAGGTGTTGTATAATAATGTGCTGGATCAAGACCATATACAGTCAAACACTGATCACGAAAATTTTCAAAAAGATCAGCTAATAGTAGTGTCTGTTTTCATGTAAAGATCTGAATATTCTCCAAGAGTTGTTATTTCAAACTCTGTCCACACTTTCTGCGCATGAGCATAATCAACATGCGATACTGTTGAATCTGTGAGTGAACTGAAAAACTTCTCTACAGCAGGCAGCTCAGTTTCATTTAGTTTTTCCATACAATTAATGTATTCATGAGCTTTATCATACTATTTTCAATATGCTTAGAAAAAGCAATATATTTTTCCTTTGTTAAGGGAAGAAGATCAACTTTGCCTGGAAAACAATTAGATATATCTTTGATTATAAAATGAGCATCATACCCACTTAAATTATGAAAAACCACTGGAATTATTCTTGAATCTTGATAGTTCAAATGACATCCAGCATGAGCAGATCCTCGATATACCTGATAGATTGTTGTATTATCGATCGATACAACTATCGTTGGAGACGTATTCTTTGTTTCGGAACTCATTTTTTTTCACTTTTCCTCTGCTTCCTCTATCGCTGTAGACACACAACTGCAGTACGCGTTTGCTACAGCGCACTATTCGGCTGGCTAACTCAAGTGGACGCAGAGTTTTAGAGGGAATTCGACTCGCGCACAATGTTCCATTTATGCTCCAGCAAAATCACTACTACCCGTTTTTACAGAATGTCTTGCACAATTAGTTTAAAATTTAATTTTCACTCGTTTTTTCTATCAAATGTATCATTAAAAAAATTTTACAATATCATACATCTTATGATATTCATTAAAAATGCGGTCACTTATAATTTTTTCACTACACTTTCATTCACATAATCACATCACAAAAATTATTACAATGAGATAAACAAATCACGATCACATGTGCGCGTAGGCGCGCTCCGTACAACTTATATACGCAAGTTCAAGGTTAGCGCACACATAAAAGAGGGATTCGCGGCCTTGATTACGCACGCATTTGATTCGCGCGAAAAGAGGGGGAGGTGGTGCGCGGCCTTCGCCGTGTACGAACGCTGGAAGTGTCGGATGACGCGAGAGCGGGGAGCCGTGAGTGACCTCGGATGTGTGCGTGAGTAGGAGGTGGCTGGTGACCTCGTGCGAGAGCGGGATGTGTCCTTCACTGCGCGCGCATAAGATTCGCGAACGGGTGGGATTGACCTTCATCTCGTCCTATAAAATCGGCTGCAGGCCGCCAGTGTGCACACTCGATTTTGTGCGTTCAGTGAATTCTCTTTTGTACTATATAAAGTGTAAGTGTTTAATTCTATATGTGCAGTTATAGTGAATAAAATAAAATTAATTGTTTCATATAATTATATATTCTTTTTACAGATCAACAAAACCATGGCTGTATTAAATCAGGCTGGAAAAAATCCAAGTTACCTTCCAACTAAGAAATTAAGAGACTTGGAAGTTAATAAATCGTATTTGATTACAGACGTGAAAAAAGTTGCTACTAGGTTTGGAATGAAAATTGTGTTACAGCTAAATTCTTTGTTTGATGTTTTCTTACCAACTAGAGTTAACGCTATACTCGTTGAAAAAGAAGAGGCGTACAATAATTTTAAAGAAGATACTAAAAAAAGAGAAGTTAGATTAAAATATCTAAGCAATTGTCTAATTGAATTTATTTGATGGACGTTTAAGAAGAATAAAAAAACAGCTAGTTAATTTAAGACATTTTGTAAAAGAATACTGATAATTTTATAATTTTTGTTTAAATATATGTATTAATCTTACCTGCAAATTTTATTTATTTAACCTATACTCCTCTTCATTCCAAATTCAGTTGATGAATTATTCGTTATATAAAGCAGTGTTATTTTATAATTAATATAAAGTGAATATAAAAAAAGTGATCGTGAAAGTGGGGAGCTAGCCTCGCAAAAAAATTCAGTGATTAATATTTTAATAAACATCAAGTTTTGCAGTGAGACTCGGAGTGATTAATATTTTAATAAACATCAAGTTTGTAATGAGACTCGGCCCACGGGCAGCAGCCTGTAATCGTGAAGAAATATCGGGACGCGGGATTCGGGCATCGGGCCTATGAATGAAAAAAATATATAAGCAGCCAGATACTTATATGCCTGCGAGTTACAGACGTCGGCATGGCAGGAATATACGTTATAGATCATAGATTTTTTTTACCCAGGGGACGTGGGCTGCTGAAAATGCTGGGTGCCGCTGGACGCGAGATGACACAGGGAAGGGGGTCGATAAGGCAGAACTGCCATACCGACAGTTACCGTAGTCAAGTGCCGTAGAAACGAAATACAAAGAAGAACGCGTATTCTCTTGTTAAGACTTAAATCTAAAAACCGAGTCAAAACACGTGTTTGAAAGAAAAGAAAAGTGAAATGAAAAAAAACGCGAAATAAAATCTAAAATCAAGTCAAAACACGTGTTTCAAAAAAAAAAAAAAAAGGAAAGTGAAGTGAAAAAATGCAAAATAAAGTCCAAAACAAAATCCCGCGAAAAAATGTGTTAAGTAAATAACAACAAAATCGAATTTACGAAAATGGCGTAAAGAAAACGACGCGAATAAGCATTTTGAAAAATCACGTTTTCATAAAAGCCAAAACGCGCTGAAACAAGAAACATCGACAAAACGCATTTCCCAGAATTTGAAACGGGCAAAGCCGCGCGCTAAGCTTCTCAGAACGAAGCGTCAGAGAAGGGGGGTTGCTAAGCAACCGAGTTAACATGGCCGCCTTACCCCTCTCTCGCATGTAAGATATACGGAACGGAGGAAGAGAGATAGAAGAGTGATAAGACGACGCTGCTTACAACGCGCGAAGCAAGGCGCATGTGAAACGCGGCAACGCTATTTTGAATCTGACGCGTGCTATACTCTAATACGTGTGCACAAGAACGGAGGGAGAGTTGCTGTCGATGCCTTCACACTTAGTAGCAAACAGCTTACGAACACGATACAAATTGGATGAAGTCTGCACACATGTGTGCGTATACGAACACATGTGTGCAATGTTCGTATACGCAACATCGACACACATGATAAAGCGAGAGCTGAAAAGGGACCGTGTGCAGATACGCAGGTCACGTGATCAATCTACACGTACGCGGCAACTTCAAATCGCCAACGCGCGCTAATACTACACTGAGAAATTTTTCGGGCAGTGGTTGCACATAGTATGAACAGCAACTGTACTATGAGCTTCGCGCGGCAGCTCTCTCAATTTTAGGAACGCTACTGCCCCGCTAGCTATTATTCGGAGCCGTGCTTCGGCACACACTGCAATAAGAGACTAGGTTAGTTGGGGAGATTTTCTTTTAGAAAGTGCCTCGACTGACTGCAAGGTAGCCCGGTGCTTGTGCACAAAGCATCGGGAGCCTTGTACGGGTACCCTCTCAACCGTAGACTAACGCCCACGTGTTTTTACAGCTAAGAAACGAGTTGCAGGGTTGAGAGGACCCATAAACCACTGTAGCGACGTAGAGAGAACAGGAACCCTTACGTCCATGCCCACGAGTATGCCTTACGTTCACGTCCACGAGTACGCCTTACGTCGATGTCCATATCCACGAATACGCACAATGTACATGTCCACGAATACGTACTACGTTCATCTCCACAAGTAGGTCTTACGTCCATTTCCACGAATACGTCTTACGTCCATGTCCACGAATACGTTTTACGTCCATGTTCACGAGTACGCGTTAAGTTCAGGACCAAGGAAAAACAGATGATGATTCAAATCATTAAAAAGAATCTGAGCAAGCTAACGAGATCAGTCGACAACTTGAAGTTAAAGGACCAGGACATAATCACAAGTAAAAGCTGGCCTTAAAGTTAAGTTTTTCTTACTCCAGATAAGCCTGCTATGGTTACTACCAACTTAGTTAAACCTAAGGTGATAAATGACTTACGTACCAAGGAACCGTATTATCTGCTGCCGAAAAGACAAGATCAACATGCGACGATTAGTGACCATTCTCTATTTCTGATGACAGAAGATAGAAATGCAGCAAGGTCAGGTTTCAGGGCTTTAATCAGTACGAATAGAACGTTGAGTTATCATGGAAAACGCGGTACGAACAGCTATAAAGATATGTCACCATGGAAAGATTGAAGGAAGCTGTAGAACGCCTCGGGATCGGATTTGACGATCCGAGACTGCCGGTATCGACCTCAAAAACGATTGTTCAAAGTAAGGTAGTATAAGGATAAAGAATAATTGTTCGAGTTCTGTCTAAGATTTGAAAATCTATCTAGTCAGAAAATACGAGAACGATGAAAGAATCTCCAAGCTAACAGAAGTAGAAAAGAAAAGCCTGCTCTACAAAACAGTAATGCAAGCGTTTCCGGAGATAGTTACAGCAGAAAATTTAGCCGTTAAAAGAGATTACTTATATAAACAACTAAAATACTTTTCAGATTGACAACGCATACCAGAAAATTCTAGAGAAGCCTGCGTTATTTGGAGTGATGCTTCAAAAGCAAGGACAAGCAGCACAAGCGATACGACACGAGTGATGTGGCAGTCAGAGCCATGTGACCGCAGATTTTCCATCCCAGGATATAAAATGTTTCAACTGCAACAATTTCGGCTACATATCAGCTGACTACACCACACCAAGGAAAGGGCATGAGTCCTTATGTAACAGAACTATTGGAAATGGGTGAATATTAAATGAACAAATCAGTAATTTATACTAAACAAAATAAGTTTCATTTTATTGAACTGGTATAGGAAAGAATTCTCGTCTGATAAATACGACTGCTCTAGCGAGACGCCCGTGCGAGACTAAGAAACTCGACAAAGGGTCTACAGGCCTTCGACGCATATGCGTAGTTTTCTCTCTTTCTAGACTCAGATTTCATGCTACAGTTCTGGACCTATACATAAGCAAGTCGAGTGATTTTTGTATAGTGCGTAACATTGTGAAACTATATTCTTAGTTATGGTATAAATTCATAGCAATATTCCAACAAGAACAACCGGAACGAAAACGGAGGAAGGACGAGAGTCAGTCGCTACATCGTTTCAGGTAGACGCCCTACAAGTCGCCAACTGGACGATCAGCTTTCCGATCGCCAACGCCAAAAGAAAAAGATTGCAGGTTTATAGTGGTGTTGATGAACAATTATTCACGTTTTGCAATGGCCTACCCAGTTAAGCATAAGTCAGATGCTGCTGAATGTATTGACGATTTCGTATCGAAATGTTGAAACATATGCGGAAAGGACGAAAAATTCTGTTACTTGGATTGCGTTCAAGGCAATGAATTCACCAGTGGGAAGATCGAGAAAGTGTTGGACAAATATGGTGCGGAACTGAGAACAATTTGCCCATATACTCCACAGCTGAACGGCATCGCTGAACGCTACAATCAGATACTTCAGAAAATCACGACACCTCATAAATCGATTGGATTTAAGTCACCATTATTAGTGATCAATCCATAATCAAAAATATACATAAACCAGATCAGGAGATTTGGGTGTGTGGCATTCGCCAAGGTCCAAGGACAACAGGAGACTAAGTTTGACAAACTGTCGTATAAAACCGTGTTGGTATAATATACCGACACAGGCTATTTGCTGCTGAACCCAGAAGACGATAAAGTGTACGAAAGTCGAAAAGTACAATTTATCGAAAGCAAAGTCTTCGGAGATGTCTACAAGCCCGAAGACATACAAAATTGGACAACAACTAACGACACTCTGAACAAAGAGACTTGGTTATTCGACTTCAAGGAGGAAAACCCAAATTAACCCCCAAAGGTGATACACAGACCAGTTACTCGAAAGCAGACTCAAAGCAGAGAAACTGCACCTGCAGAAGACGCATAGGATGAAATCAAAGGTCTGAGTGCATATAGTGTGTATGCACTGTTAACTTCAATCAACGGAGATCCAAAATCATATAGAGAAGCAGTATCATCACCAGAGTCAGACAAAAGTCTGGAAGCTCCACAAATCTTTGTTTGGATTGAAAACAAGTCCAAAGAATTAGAACGCACACTTTTCAGAGTTTGCTAAGCAATTAGGCTTTATGGCAAAGAATAGAGATCCATGTTTGTTCGTGTATGCTAAAAATAACAGCCGAATAATAATGCTATTGATGACATATTGCTGACAGGCAATAACGAGCCCAAGATGAGAGAAATGCAGGAAGAACTGAGAAAAAGTTCGATATGAAGTTCTTTGGTGACCTAAAGAGTTCCTAGGAATCACCATAACCAGGAATAGGAAAGAAAGAACCACAAAATTGGACCAAATTAAGTTTATAAACAAGATGCAAACGATATTTGGATACGCACATGTCAAAAGCCTATCAACTCCCATGGTAACCAACCGAGTGCTTAATAAGCAAAGGAAGCAACGAGAGAATGGACTGACGAACGAGAAAGTTGTAAACCAGCGTGAATACATAGAAGTGGTTGGCTCTCTGATGTATCTGGTATCAGGTACAAGGCCGGACTTGGCCTATGCAGTCAATGTCCTAAGCAGACATCAGCAGAATCCAACCGAGAACGAATGGAAAATGGTTACCAGGATATTCAAGTATATTCTGCAAGTTGGCAACTAACGTACAAAGGCCTGAATGAGAGAATGAAAGTTTTCTCAGACGCAAGCTTTGCGGATTGCAAGAACTCACTCACTACCGGCGGCCACGTACTCACGCTATACGGAGATACCATAGCGTAGAAAACGCACAAACAAGTCTACGCAGCTCTGTCTACGTGCCAAGCCGAATATGTAGCCATGAGTGATGCCTGTAGGGGATCAATCAGCATGTGCTTGTCACTGAAAGTAATTCCGGATGTGGAGTACTTTCCACTCATCTTGTGGTGCGACAACAAAGCAGCAGTAGCTTGACCAAAGACAGATGGAAGTATTAACTAAGGCATATGCCAGGGGTATGAGAGGACTATGTCAAACAATGCGCTTAATTAGGATACATAAAAATAGAATTAATCAAATCAAAGGAGCAAAGAGCAGATATTTTTACTAAGCCTTTGCCCTCTGATAGACATAATAGATTGGCCAAATTATTACTAGGTGATTAATATAGTTTTCATGTTACAGAGTAACTTCACTAAGATGACCACCAGCAGAAGCGCAATAGAAGACAGCTAAGTAGCGGATCACGAAAAAGACTTGACGATGTCGAGTGTACTTGGGAGGGAGTGTTGGAATATAGGCGCTAACGTAGCGTTTGTATGAAATAAAATGTTAATGATAATCAGCTGACTATCAGGTGACAATTATCAAACAATTTGTAACGTTGAATATTTTTATTCTAAGTTGTTTTAAATTATTAAAATTTATAAAATTCGCATAATGAGAGCCTAATTAGGTGTTACCATCTGGATGATAACACCAAAAGTCAGTCTGTGAGCACCAAAATATTCGTTTTTTAATAATTTTATTTAAACAAAAAAATTTTTAATCTTGTCAAATAAAAATGTTTAAGCTCGACATTGTATATGTATCAAATCAAAATAGCAAAAAAACTTCATTAAAATGAAAATTAGATGATGATTCAAAACATATGAAAGAAAAAATTGAACATATTAAATTTCCTCTCCAACAGTCGACAAATATAGTTGAAAATAAGAATGATATATAACAACATTAAATAGCTTATTTCTCAATTAAAAAAACAAACTTTTAATGAAGAAAATAATTGTTATCCCATGGTGAACTTAAATGATTTAGAAGATGAAATATTTTAATAAAATCACATTTTAAAAAAATTGGCTTTATACACTCTAAAGTCTAAAGAACAAAAACAGGCGCTGGAAATAATAAATGTTTTGATTACTTCTTTGGGAAAGTATGCATCAAATCAAATCAATGTAGGACATTCAATTTATTAATAAATAATATCATTCAACAATAAATGTTTTTGTATAATTATTCTTTTTATTAATAATAACAACAACGATCAATTCTTTTAATTATAGAATACAGATAAAGATGAAATCACTCGATTCAATTTTTTGGTAAAGAATAAAACTCGACATTTATTCTTTTGAAATGACGGAGGAAAATTTTATTCTTTTCAAAAGATTAAACTGTGAAATTTAATCTTTAGAAAAAAATAAATTAAGCGAGTCCAATCCAAGATGGCCCCGATTGAAAGTAAGCCGCCTGATAAGGCGGATATAAGTGTTTACAAGTGCCACAAGAAAAAAACTGTTTCTATTGTGATGTGTATTGTTTGTGGTGGTGTATATGATAAGAGTTGTTTTGAAACACTGCAAAACACGAAAATCATTGGGGAACATATGGCAATATGCCCGGATCACGACAACATAACCTCAAACTTTGATTATTCGACACTAAATGAGAAAATGAGAAAGTTATGTGCTCAACTAAGATCAAGTATGATAGAGGAAGTAAGGGAAGTAGTGTTAAAGGAAATTGAAGACGATAATATGAGTCAGGAAGATGACCTTGAAACCCAAGAAGTCGAACTTCATAATTTAAAAAAAGAAAACAAGCTGCTAAAATTGTTAAACAATGAACTACTAGATAAAAACATGTTACTTAAAGAACATCTGGAGCAAGTAAAACAAACAAAAAATGAATCTAAGAATAAATCTTATTCTCGAGTACTTATTGATGAAGCACCTGCTTAAAAACAAATTCCAAAAATCGTTATAAAAAAGAAAAATAGATCTGATGGTAATGATCTAAGAAGGAATGTTACTCATTACTTAAACAAAGAAAAATCTATTCAAACTAAGAAAGTGATATTTGAAAATGACAATGAAATTATTATTAGCTGTATGAACGAAGCAAGTGTTATTGAAACGGAAAAATCTTTAAACAAGAAATTGTCAAACATATGTACTATTGAGAAAGAAGAGGTTAAGAAATCCAGGCTAAAAGTAGTAGGAATTGATAACTATGAAGGAATGGACTTAAAATCGTTAGAAGAAGACATAAACTCAAGAAATTTTAAAAAATTTGAAAGTAAATGTACAGTTGTACATACGTTTGTTAACAAAAAAACTAATTTACAAAGTGTTATTCTTGAAGCTACTACTGAAATCTACAAACACATTAGAGAGAGCAAGAACAGAATTTTTGTAGGATATCAGAACTGTAGAGTTTACGACGATTTAAACGTACAACCATGTTTTAATTGTGGCAGGTTTGGGCACAATGGAAACAAATGCATTAATGACAAAGTATGTTTGAAATGTGCTGGACCTCATAATAATGTCAACTGTAACAACAAATATGAAACCTGTTGCATTAACTGCTTATATAGTAACAATAAGTTCAATTCGCAGTACGATACCAAGCACGTGGCTAACGATAGTCAATGCTGCCAAGTGCTTATGAACAAAATTAAAAACTATATAGCTAGTACAGATTATCCAATAAATCCAACTTTTCAAAGATTCATCGGTAAAATAGATATCTATAAAAATACCAGAGTTGGACTGGCAGGCAATAGGCAGACTTCAGCATCTACGTCATCATTATCACCACGCAGCAGTATTTTCGCAAACCAAAAGAGAGCCAACACAACAAGTCAACGGTAATACGATCATGGAGCAGAGTATAGAATTCATTGAAAGTGTACAAAAGGATATAATTCAAACCGAAAATACATTTTATAATATTATCACTCTCAATAAGTTCATGAAGAATAAAAAAGAAAATATATTATATTTAAATATTCGAAGCCTTAATGCTAACTTTTTAAAACTTCAAGCACTTATTGAGAGTCTAGAATCAAAACCATGTATTATAGTCTGCGTAGAAACTTGGAATTTAGAATATAGCGATTACTTTAATATACACGGATACAAAATCTATTACAATAATAGCAGATTAAACAAATCGGATGGAGTAGTAATGTATATGGATAATTCCATTGTTGAAAATACGGAAATAATTGAAATAGGAAAAATCAAAATTATAAACTCTATCATTGAAACAGATAATAGCAATATAGAGATATCAGCACTGTACAGATCTCATAATATTCCAAAAACAGAGTTCATTGGCTATATAAAAGATTTATTAAATAGTAAGAAAAAAGCTAAGAATCACATAATTATAGGAGATTTTAACTTGGACCTACTAAATCTTGATAGTATTAGTCAGTAATTCTTAAACAATTTCATGGAAAATGGATATTTACCAGGCTTTCAAGGTGTTACTAGACCATCTGACAATAGTAACTTGGGAACGTGCATTGATAATATGTTTATAAAAGCAAAAACAGTTCAAACTGTACATTTTAAATTAATAAGTACAGTAACTGATCATTATCCTTTATTCATGGCATTGAGTAAACTAAAGAAAAAAAATACAGAAGATGTAACATCATCAATAAACTATGCTAAACTAAATAGAATAGCTAGTAATGAAAATTGGAATACGATATTGTCAATGCGTGATCCTAATGTAGCATTGAATACACTGATAGAAAAAATAAAATATTGTATCCAAATGGCCACTTTTAATAGGAGAACTAACAAAAAACATAAAAAAAATTACCCAGAAGTAACTGGATCACTAAGGCAATACTGTCTTCTTGCGAAAAAAAAGAAACTTTATATAAAATTTGGAAAAGTGACCCTAATAACGAAAATCTTAAGACCGAGTATCAAAATTATGCCAAAATTTTAAATAGGGTAATCAAAGAAGCAAAATTAATATATGATAGAGAACAGGTTGAAAAAAATTGTTCTAATCCTAGAAACCTTTGGAGAATAATCAAACAAAAATTAGGTAAAAACGTGAAAAAAGAAAATAACATAAATCATGTTTATGATGATAAGAAAAATAAAATAAATAATTATACAGATATTGCAAACTATTTCAACTCTTACTTTAGTAGTGTAGGCAAAAAATTAAGTGATCAAATTGTGCAACCTATGAATGTAAATGTCGAATTACCAAAGATGAACCCTAAATCTATATTTATTGCACCTACAAATTGTTCGGAAGTTGCTGGCATAATTCATAATATGAAACTAAAAAATGGGGGAGTAGACAGCATAAACTCTAAGTCACTGAAAATACTATCTTTATATATAGTAGAGCCTCTTGTACATATTATTAACTTATGTATTGAAACATCTACATGGCCAAGTGCGCTAAAAGATGCTGATATAGTACCGATTCATAAATCTGGTAATAAGAATTTTATAACAAATTACAGACCGATATCCTTAATATCCAATGTAGCAAAAATTTTCGAAAAAATTATTTACAATAGAATACTGAATTTTATTAGCTCATGTAATATTTTGTCCAATAACCAATATGGTTTTGTCAAAAATAGAGGAGCGAAAGATGCTCTTGCTGAAATAACCAAAACTATCTATGAGAACTTAGATAAAAGTACACCGATTGCAATAACATTTTTAGATCTTGCGAAAGCTTTTGATACGGTGGATCACAAGATCTTACTTAATAAACTCTATAACTATGGAATTAGAGGCGTCGCACACAAACTTATTACTAGTTACTTGATAAACAGGAATCAGAGAACTAGAATTAATGATTGTCTAAGCGAAACTAAAATAATTACTACAGGAGTACAACAAGGTACTATATTAGGTCCACTGTTTTTTATTATATATATTAATGATCTTTTACAAAAAATGCCTTCCAATTCAATAATATCGTATGCAGATGACACAGAAATCATATCTATGGATAACTCCTGGGCAAAAGTCGAAGCTAAGATGAATAATTATTTGTGTACAGTTTCCAAATGGCTTGCTCTGAATAAGCTATCACTAAATATTGACAAAACGGTGTGTATGACTATCGGGAATTACGCTGATAGTGTTCCTACAGATTTTCTTATACAAATTGATGGCAAAGATATTAAAAGAGTTGAAAACACTAAGTACCTAGGCATTATTTTTGATTACAATATGAAATGGATAAATCATATAGAATATTTAATAAATAAGACGAAATATTTGGTATTTATATTTCGTAAGATACAAAGATCTATGCAAATTAAAACTTTAAAAATGATATATTATGCATTTTTTCATAGTGTTATCAGTTATGGAATAATAGCTTGGGGAGGTGCGTACTCCAGTTCCTTAAATCTTTTGCAAATGCTACAAAATAGAATTTTGAAAATCATAAACAAAAACAACTTTACTTTGGAATATCCTTTAAATATTGGTCAACTATTTGCCTATGAGTCACTGGTATATCATTACAGCACATTAAAAAATAAATTTTTAATATCAGAAAGTAAAACTAGGAATAAAAGCATTCAAGTACCTCGAAAATTTAAAACAATAAGTAATAAGAATAGTTACATCAAAGCCATTGGAGTTTACAACGATCTGCCAAATAACCTAAAAGCGCTTTGCACTAAGAATTATACTTACAAATTAAAACAGTGGATTAAGGCTCACATGTGATAAAATGTTATATAAATATTAAGATGTTATTATATTACAAATTCTATTTAACTAAATCATCGTTGTCTCGAATTTATATAATAAGAAATTTTCTGTAATTTTAGTTTTAAGGATTATTAGTCTATAAGTATACCAGGCTCGCGAACAGGTAATTGCATTTACCTCTGTGGGATTTTACTATTATGTAAATAATATGTAATCTTTCTGGTTAAATAAATTACTAAATTACTAATTACTTAATTTATTCTTTTAAAATGGTGGGCTGTTTTATTCTTTACAAAAGATTAAACTGCAAGCTTTATTCTTTACAATAGACTAAACTGTACCTTTTATTCTTTTAGTACTCGTCAAAAGTAATGGTTTATACTTTCCTAAAGTAATCAAACATTTATTTTTTCCAGCGCCTGTTATTGTTCTTTAGACTTTAGAGTGTACTCTACAAACTTTATTGCTTTTCTATTGGGACTGTCTCGGGGACAGCACCGTCGACGGTCGACAGTGTGTAATTTGATGGCAACTTAAGGTTAATCTATGTCCATCTTTGCTAAACGGACACAGATTTACATGAAGTTGCCATCAAATTGCATGTTACATTTCTCACTTTTCTTATATTTTAAAATTTAGGTTAGAGTAAATAAAAAATGTCCTACTAAGAATTTTTTGATACATAAAAAAATCATGATTGATTTAATGATGTATTTTTATCTCTTGCAACTGATATTAGTTTGGCTATTAATATTATACAAAAAATTATCGGAAAAAAATATTTTAAACCATTTTTAACTAATACAATTTATGGAGTTAATCAGATATAAGGCTATACAAAAGTTATCAATGAACATTGATGAAGATTTAATTTACCTGATTCTTATCCTGCAGTGGTCTTCGTGGATAAGGCCCACATAAATCGAATCTACCATTAAAAAAATCTGTAGAAATCGCAGCAATCATAAATGTCCACAAAAAAGTGTGAACAATAACTGTTAATTCAACCATAATTAAGCCTTGTTTCTTCTACTTTTATTTTTTGCGCCGCAAAGGAATATCAGCCGAATAAGAGGTATTAAACTTCTTATATTATTTTCTTTCTCTTTTTCGTCGGTTCACGGTTGTCTGCTACGATCAAACCATGGAGGAAGAGAGGAGACCAAACTCCTATGGCCCGAATCACCGAAAGTGGCTCCCTTTTTCCGACGAAGATCGCCAGGTCCGCTTGGCAAAACCGCCAGACCTAGCGAGTAACAGAGCTCCTGCCGGTGGCCTATGGTACTATATTATCATAATAATATCATATCGACGGCTGATATGAGAGCAAGATTTAATGTAAATTTTTTATATCAATTTTCATTTCAAAATTTGCATTCATAAACAGCTAAAAACTTAAGCTTAAATTACTATATCCACTAAATTAAACTTAAGCCTTTTACTAAACCTTCGAATGGGGGCGATGATCATATGCAACTTTCACTTTTTATCTAGCAGAGATCTCGATGGTCATGAAGATAAAGGCGTCGTCTGCTAACTTTTTGATTAGAGTTCAAATTTAAATGAACATTTACAAGGAAAGTAAATAAAAAAAAATCGAGCATTGGATTTGAACTCTAGTCAAAAAGTCGGCAGACGACGTCTTTATCCTCACGACCATAGAGATCTCTGCTAAATAAAAAGGGAAAGTTGCATATGATCATCGCCCCCATTCGGGGGTTTAGTAAAGGGCTTAAGTTTAATTGATTGGATATAGTAGTTTAAGTTTAAGTTTTTAACTGTTTTATTGCATATAAAAAATTATCATACATTTAATAATAGTAGGTTTAATTAAAAATTTATACATTAATCTTGCTCTCATATCAGCCGTCGATATTATTTTGCAATTCACTATAGTACCATAAGCCACCGACAGGAGCTCTGTTACTCGCTAGGTCTGGCGGTTCTGCCAAGCGGACTTGGCGATCTTCGTCGGAAAAAGGGAGCCATTTGGAAAGTAGGTAGTTTGGTCTCCTTCTCTCTTCCTCCATGGATCAAACAGACTAGAAGGCATGGAGGAAGAGAGAAGGAGAACAAATTCTGTACTATGAAAATGTCCCACTTTCCCCGGTCAAGATAGCCAGGTCCGCCGAGCGGATTGCCGAGACCTAGCGAGTAACAGCTCCCTCTGTTGGCGAAAAATCCTATAGCTCTGAATGATTTCAGGAATCAAGTTCAAGACCACCTCGGATTTTTTATTTTTCAATGAAAAACATTATATAATGATTCATTAATAATAAATATTATTAATAAATCATTATGCAATCAATTATATTTAACAATTTCAGCAAACTAAAAGAGAGAAAGAGAGAGAGAGCGTGTTGGGAAATACGCTATCTCTCTGTAGACGTCGTATACGATAAAAGGGATACTTTTATACTTGGACAAGATTAAACTTAAAACTTAAGCTTAAACTTAAACTTAAACACAACTCAAACCCCGACAGGGGGGCGATGATCACATGCTGCATTCAATTTTAGATTCAATATGTGATTGACAGCTGTGATCGTTAAGGCGTAGGTCCAGTGATTTTTTGATCAGGGTTCAAGCCCGGTCGCAAATTTTTTTTTTTTCAGCGTATTTATAGGTAAATGTCATTTCTAAATAATGTTGTAGTAATAACAATTAGTAACGTATTAAATTACATAGAAGTGGTTTTATAAATAATTAGTTAGTTATTCTGCAGATTTAAGTTTGTAATTGTTGACAAATAATATAATATCAAGTGGCGCGGTAGCGCCACAAAGGCGAGTTTGAGAAGCAGACGAAGCCACGGCGCCCGTCAGAAAATCAAAAATCATACGAGGACGGCGTCTAGGTTTACAGGGTGGCCGATAACAAGGTCTGGATAGTTCGCACCGTGGTTTTTAGTGTCTAGGTGTATAAATCATACGAGGGCGGCGTCTAGGTTTACAGGGTGGCCGATGACAAGGTCTGGGTAGTTCGCACCGTGGTTTTTAGTGTCTAGGTGTATAAATAATTCGAGGGTGTATATCAGAACAATCAGTGATTTCATGTTAGTGATAAAAATGTTACCAAAAAGCTGTGGTCGAAAGGTGCTAAAAATGCTTATATTTTATTTTTACTACGTTGAATATGAAATACTCAAAAAATTTACTAAAAAGGATTGAAATCTCTAAAAAAATTAACTTTTAAAAAAGTAAAAGGTTAGGCGAGTTTGATATATTCCGCAACAAAATTACAGATGGAATAGAACTGAGATCAATCAAAGTCAAGTTTATTATATTTAATCGTAATGAAGCAAAGAACAACTCTCAAGATAATTACTACGTAACTTGCCATGCCCGTTTCATTTTGTTTGGTGTTGATGGTGTTGATCGGCCTTTTTGTTTTTCTAAAATCTTGGAAATACGAACAGATGATTACGCGTAGAAATGAGTGATGCTGTTCTTGAGGCCTTAAATAATGCCAATGTTGATATAAAGAACTGCCGCGGGCAGTCATATGATAACGTGAGCAACATGTCGGGCATATATAAGGGGGTCCAAGTACAAATTAAAAAGAGTTGCCCTTACGCAGAATACATACCGTGTTCAGCGCATTCATTAAATTTAGTGGGTATATGTGTTGCAGAAATTTGCGAAGAAAGTTGCCATTTTTGAAATATTTTTCAAGAATTGCACAACTTATTTTCATTGTCTACACAACGATGGGAAATGTTAAGAAAAAAATGTGAATTATATAGAAAACAACAAGAATCACAGACAAGTGGTAAAAAAACAATCTAACCTTTATCGACAACGAGATGGTCTGCCCGTCATGACTCGTGTGAAAGTTTCTATGTTTTGCACGAGCCAATATATGATACTTTGAAAGATATTGAAAATGACGCAGAGCAGAAGGCCTTAATTAGACGTCAATCTAAAGGCATACGTATAAAGCTAGAATGATTCGAAACCGCTTTCATGATGTGTTTTTGGGAATTTCTGTTGAATAGAATCAATGCTGTTAGTATCCAACTGCAAGTTGAGAGCATCGATATTTTTTCAGTAGTCACATTGTATAACGGTTTAATAGAATTGATTACTCAAATTAGAAATGAAAAAAGCTTCAATAATTTCGAAAAACACTGGGTTTTTCAAAAACGAATGATTATTCACAAGATATGAAACGACACAAAAGAAGAACAAAACAGTTTGATGAATCATCGACCGAAGAAACTTTGTTTAGCGCTAAAGAAATTTTAGAATTAATGTTTATTACACTATCTTAAACAGTCTATTTAATGAACTGAAAAAACGTCGCGATGCTTATAGTACATTTACAAACAAATTTGGATTTTTAATTCAATTGAAAAAATTAAATAAAAATGACATTATTGGTAAAGCCACTTATTTAATCAAAAACTATCCCGATGATTTAGATGAAAATTTTTTAAAGGAATGTTTACACTTTAAATCTCAATGTATCGTTAATAAATCTGAAGAGTAGAAAGATACAGCAATTGGTTACCTAAAGTAGATAAGGGAAAATGATTTCCAATCAATATACCCCTCACTTGACATAGCTTTCCGTATGTGTGTATGTACAGCTATTAGTAACTGTTCAGGCGAACGATCGTTTTCAACGCTTAAAAGAATAAATATTATTTACCTACAACATCAAACCAAGATAGACTAAATGCGTTATCACTATTACATATTGAAAACGAATGTTTGGAATTCATAGATTTTAATCTTTTAATAAACAAATTGAAACTACAAGAACATATGATAAAAGTACTTATTTTCAACATATTGATAAAAACATATGATTTTTTTCAACCGGGCAGGCGCCATAGTTGGCAAACGTCGTGATCGAGGTCGTGGTTGCAGTTTCCCGGTAGGAGAGGAGCCAGTTTTCAACGGCGTTGTCGTGTCGCAACCTGACAGAGTTGCACAAAAGGTGTAAAAGCGCAGTAGGTGCCATTGTTGTAGTTTGGGTGTCAACTCAACCGGGAAGTTCGAATAAGCCACGTAAAGTCAGCACATTCACTACTAACTCTATTAACTTTATTCACATAAAGATACCGAAAGATTAACAAGAGTCAATATAAATAAACTGAATTGATAGCTAATTTCTGGAGCGCAAAATGCTACAGCTGCGGCGAACAAGAGGAGTCATGCTCGATCTGGTCGGGAGCTCGGAGATCTCTGGTCTGGTCAAAAGTCTGCGCGAGGGACGAGGACCTGCTTACGATGTCGCCGTGCACTCGGATTGTTCGCTGGTACTGTGAGGTGGCGCACGTTGTCGGACGCAGTCGATGACGGCTGCGGGACTGCCACATCCACTCTGTTACGTCATAGCCTAATTTTAAAAAACAAAAAAACAATATTAAATAAAATAAAGTGTGCGCAGCTGCGCGCATTTCAAAAAAAAATGTGTTTGTGTTTACCGTAGATAAGCGAGCGTCCGGACAGCGCAGTTAGACAGTCCGAGGCCATTAAGAGCGAGCGTGGGCATAGCGATTGGGATCGGTGCGGCGGGCAGCGGCCCTACCATAAAATTTGTGCGCAGCTGGGAAAAAACCCAGAAATGTCTGGAGAAATTTTGTTTACTATGCTTATGTTACGCCGTAGAACACGAAGCCGTGGATAAAATTTTTATTTTTGAAGTAGAATATTTATATTAAATAATGTAGAAGATTTAAATTCATGTAGAGTATGAACAGCTGAAAATACTAAGCTACAGCTGTGCATATTTTATTTAGTTCAAGAGTAAGAGCACGTGTTCGCGGAGTAAAACTTAAAATAATACTCGTACAAATTTTATGATTAGCTTTAGTTTAATAGTTACATAGATTTATTATGTTAGATAAAAAGTTGGCGACCACGGCGTAAAATGATTATTTATCCGTGCAGATATTACGAATTGATTTCAATAAAAAAATGAATGTTATACAAAATTAGTTAAAAATAGCAGGCAGAACATTATAATGATACTATTATTACAAAATATGAATTTTACAAACATATTATAAATAACGCGTAGAAAAATTGAAAATGGTACAGAGAGGGCCATCTAACGAAAAATCGGCAAGGCTAAGAGTAGTGTGGGAGGGACAAAGGGTGCGAAAGAGGACCGGAAGAGGCGGGAACCAAGCGGAAGGACGCGATGCTATAGGTCGATGACCGATATAGAGGGCGCTGACGCAGACCCAAAGGGATGGGCCTGTTGGAAAAATCGGGTAGGAAAGGGAAAAGGACGCGAGGGTGAAACGAGGAAAAGCGTGCGGAGGAAAGCTCAGTGTCTGCAAGGAGACCAGTCGAGGTGGCTGCTCCTGTATTTCATATGAAATTGTTCTACCTTTTAAGCCGTGGTGGTTAAAGCGTAAAAAATTTTTTTTTTTTGTAAAATAACTTTAAGTTTCAAATAAATTTAGTAAATTAAATTTAATAAAGTGAAGTTTAAAAATTTAATTTTTCAAGTATATTAAAATAACTATAAATTCTACAAACTACACAAGAAGGAAGAAGTTTACTATCCAGTAAACTTTGATTTCACTTCAACAGCAAAAAAGTAAGTAAAATATTAATAAATGAAATTATAATTTACAAGGGTGGAAAATTGTATGTGAGTAGGTTTTTGAACGCTGCCGCTCATATACAAAATTTAGGGTGAACTTGTGTGATTGACTGGAGGATTGACTGGACTTCGCATGTCGGAGGCCTTTTGACCTACAGTTCAATCAAACTTGTTCGTTTGTGAGGGTTGGGATATAAAGTTCAATTGAAATACGCGTTAATCAGGATAAAATCAGGGAACGTCTCCATCCCGAGTTCAGCGGAAGCTGACTCAAAACGGAGGAATATTTTATAGTGCGCCGAGCATCGGACGTAACAAATTTTGGGGGTTCAGCCGGGATAATAACGTTTCTAAATTTTATTTTGATAAAACGCGTTGAGTTTATTCGGTTTTATTCGGTTTTTAGTGTTGGTGATTTCTATATGGTCTTAAGTGAAATGTTTATAAAGGCAAAGTTTTTGAAAAGTTTATTTGAAATTAAAATACGTGAAATTTAAAAAAAAAAAACTAAAAAAGACCAAATGGCGTAATGATTGCGGTCTTGGGTATGTCTTCTTGTGCCATTGATATCTGGTAGTACGCTTGTACTAGATCCAGCGTGGAGAAAACTTTTTTGCCGTGGAGCATCGGGAACAGGTCCTGAATCAGTCTTGTGGGTACTGACACTCATGGCGTTCAGCTTGTAGGCACCACACGGTCGCCAGTCGCCGTCTTTCTTGCCCGCCATGTGCAGCGAGCTCGCCCAGGCGCTATTCGACGGCCTGAGAATTCCCTGCTCCAGCAGCGTGTTGATTTTTTCTCGAGCCGCTTTCAACTTCTCGTCTCGGAGAAGGGTCGCCGGTGGAACGATGGCTTCGTGAGATCGACGAACTTCTCCAGCAGCTTAGTGTATCTCGGAGCGCATTGATAATGAAAATCTTCCTCAGAATGCCTAGTTTCCGAATCCGTTTCCCCCGAAACCCGCGGACGTCTATATTTTTTGTCTCACCTCAAAACCTGACCTCATTTTTAGAATGTCCTTTTTCGATTTTACCGATAATAAGTTAGATCGTTGTATTTTACATTTTTAACCATAATAAATGAGATGTGGGCACAGTATTTACTAGCGTGCACTTATATACTATATATAACAAAAATATATATGTATGTATATATAGGTCGTTCATGGTCAAATCAAAGATCAAAATTTTGTTGCTTCTTCAACCTACGGTAAATATGTTCTAGAAACAGTTTCCAGTGCACCTCAATTTTTTCAGATTTTTAAATTACTTTTTACCAAAATGGTAGGGAGCCAAAGATGTCAATTTTGGCAATAATTGGGTTTTCAGCACTAATTAATTAATTCATAGCTCTTGAGAGAAACATTTTTCACTATAAACATAAATATACTTTTTTTTGTAAAATTTTCTGAATTTTTTAATAAAAGTACTCTTAAAGCCATATATATTGAAGAAAAGCTTCTATATATATGTTTAAACTAAAATGGTGGAATGAGTGAGGGAAGATTAGGTGAATAAATCAAACGCAATAAAAACACAATGAATTGCGCGGGAAAGAGACGACTTGCCTCGGCATAAAAACTCTCATGGAGAAGAGAGAAAAGCCGGGACAAGCGAATAGCTTTATTGAAGAAATAATGAAATTATACAATGCAAAGTGACTCTAGGATAGACCAAATAAAGAGAGAGAGAAAACGCAATTATGACTAAACGCTAAATTCGCCGCAAGGTACCTTTCGCGCGCTGGAGAGCACTCCTACCATAATATATATTATATATAATACTATAATATATATTATATATATATCCAACATTGTTTACTTTCTTAATATTTCAAAGTTTAAACACTTTGCATAAGTAAAAATTTTTTCATAATTAAACGTTTCCGACGTTTTAAGATTTATACACTATTGAATAATCTTATGTTATATGTTATTAACATTTTACGTAAGGACTTACTCAAGACCTTAAAGCAGATATTGCTTAAGATTATATCCATGATTTTATCAATTATTTTGAATCACAAACTGACATAAGTTAAGTATAACATCCATATAATAAAATAAAGTTTTAAATTTTAACTACAATCATTAACGACAATAATATGGTACATGATGTTCTGTAGGTAACAGTAACCTATATTGTATCTTTTGAATTCTTAGGATCTATTTTTTATCTACCTTCTCGTCAACTTTCGGATATCTTCTGATTCATATTCTGACTCATCTTCTGATTCATATTCTGACTCATCTTCTGATTCATATCTTAATTCATCTTCTGATTCTTGAGAATCCGAATCCGTATCTTGAGTATGTGATGGTATAATAATTAAATTTTCCATATCTTCAGATAAGCATTTGTATTTTTTATGAGATGTTGGCCTTGACAACGTTATAAAGGGATCTGAATTAATGAGTAACCTTTTGAACATGTCTTTATTTGTATTTACCCTAATGCAAAAGAAACAATAAAAATTTACTTTAATACTTTTCTGAAAAAGCTGTAGAATACTTAAAATTATATATGATTTGAATTATATACCAAGAAGTTTTCCTTGAAAATCTATCTCTGAAGCGTTTTACAAGTTTGTGGTTGCTTTCTTGTGCCTCCTCTGACATCATTCCAATTGGTAACGCAAAGTTGTCAATAATCGCATGTACGTCAATCAAAATAACATGCATCGAAGGTAGCTTATTATACCAGTTGTATTTATTTATATATCATTTTGCTGTTTGAAAACAATATTCTTTGAAGGCAGCTGTATTAATTCTATTACTACTTGATATAGTGCCCAAAATGGTTTGAAACTTTTTCAATAAGACAATGTCAAATTCTAAAAAAGTTTTAATATATTTTAGTGCTATCAACATACAATTTCTTAACGTTTTTGGTAAACAAACTATATTTTATTTATATTTTAATTGTTAAATTAAAATGCTTCATTTTAATCAGTGTCTTACTCTCAAAAATAAATGATAATCATTCCATTTGTTACAAGATTGGTCGTTGTAACTATCTAATTCTCGCTCACAAATTGGTTGTTTATTTTCCCGCGCGATCTTTACGTATTGATAAATTGTTAACTTCGAAAAATAAAAATTAAGAACATATGACAAAAGTGACTTAAGCACATTTGAATTCACAATTAATTTGTTAACAAACTATGCACTGGCTCAAAATGATTTTGAATGCGTTTAAGTTTAAACTTCCGTAGTAACATTATTAATATTGTTTACTAACTACTTACCAGTTACATTTGATAATACCCTGTTTTATTGATAATACCCTGTTCTTCTTTTGGAACCTACGATAAGAAAAAAAAAAGTAAAATGACATATATTAATCTATTTACATAGAACTAGTAATATTATTCGTATTTAACTCTTTTAGTTACTGTTTCTATCTTGGCAGATTTTTCGTCTTAATATTTACTCAAAATTAACGTTTGGATTATAGAGCTACCAAGCTAGAAATAAACATCAATTTAAAACATTTAAACCTCCATAAACCCATACACTCTAAGTAAAATAATTTAAGCCACAAGTAGGCAAATGAAAGAAAGGCGAGCTCAGCGAGAAACAAATCTGAAACCTAAATGTGTAAACTCAATAACCCTACGTCCCCCAAGTACAATACTTTCTTTTAAAATCTCGTCAACATTTCGGAGAAAGGTAAGCGAATCGAGGAATAAATCAAATCCTAAATGAGTAAACCCAATAACTCCATACGCTCCCCGAGTACAATAATTTTCTTTAAAAACACGTTAGATCATCAAAAAAAGAAGAGCAAAGCTAGAAATAAAAATCAATTGAAAAAATTCATACGTACTAAACCCATACACCCTAAGTAAAATAATTTATTTAAGCCACAAGTAGGCACATTGAAGAAAGGCGCGCTCAGCGAGAAATAAATCTGAAACCTAAATGTGTAAACTCAATAACCCTACGTTCCCCAAGTACAATACTTTCTTTAAAAGCACGTTAGAAAATGAAAAGAAGAAGAGCAAAGCTAGAAATAAACATCAATTTAAAACATTCAAACCTACTAGACCCATACTCTCTAAGTAAAATAATTTAAAGAACAAGTAGGCACATTGAAGGCCGCGAGCTCAGCGAGAAATAAATCTGAATCCTAAATGTGTAAACCCAATTACTCCTAGCTCCCCGAGTACAATAATTTTCTTTCAAAACACGTTAGAACATTAAAAGAAGAAGAGCAAAGCTAGAGATAAACATCAATTCAAAAAATTCATACGTACTAAACCCATACACTCTAAGTAAAATAATTTATTTAAACCAAAAGTAGGCGCATTGAAGAAAGGCGCGCTCAGCGAGAAACAAATCTGAAACCTAAATGTGTAAACCCAATAGTAGTAAGTAAGCCGGTATGGGGAGACATAACAAATGACGTCATCACTGGCGCATCCTTATCTTATCATGTAAACAAGTAATAAAGATAAGGTGTCATGTTTCTACTTATCATGTAAACAAGTCATAAAGATAAGATAAGGTATCATGTTTGTTTATACAAACAAGTAATTAACATTATCTTTATTACATGTATAGATAATTTTAATTAATTATTTATGTAAACAAACAATACCTTGTCTTAATTATTTGTTTATATTGATAAGATGAGGATACGATAGTAATGATGTCATTTGTTATGTCACACACCATGTTAGTAAATAAAAAAATCATTTCTTACAATATATAATGGATTTTATTCGAATTATAAACAATGTAAATCCAATCACACATGTGTACACATACGTACACATACGTACACTTACGCGAGCACACACACACACACACACACACACACAATCGTATCGTCTGCTAATGCACGAGGGACACTAGCTTCCTACACTGCTCTCTCTCTCTCTCTCTCTCTCTCTCTCTCTCTCTCTCTCTTACTCACACGCACACACTCTTTTCTTACGCACACGATCTCTTTTTGTCCCTATCTCTCTCTCTCTCTCTCTCTCTCTTACTCACACGCACACATTCTTTCTTACGCACACGCTCTCTTTTTCCCCTATCTCTTTCTCTCTCACACCCCTATCTCTTTCTCTCTCACGCACAAGTTTTCCTACTCTCTCTCGCTCTCTCTCACGCACACACTCTCTCTCTCCTTTCTTCCTCTCTTCTTCTATCTCTCACGCACAAGCTTTCCTTCTCTCTCTTACGCACATGCTCTTCCTTTCTCCCCCTCTCTCCTACACACACGCTCTCTCTCCATCTCTCCTTCTCTCTCACGCACAAGCTTTACTTATCTCTCTCTTACACACACGCTCTCTCTCTCTCTCTCTCTCTCTCTCTTACGCACACATTCTTCCTTCTCTCTCCTTCTCTCTCACGCACAAGCTTTACTTATCTCTCTCTCTCTCTTACACACACGCTCTCTCTCTCTCTCACGCAAAAGCTTTACTTCTCTCTCTCTCTCTCTCTCTCTTACGCACACATTCTTCCTTTCTCTCTCTCTCTCTCCCTCTCTCTTACGTACACGCTCTCTCTCTTACACACACTCCTTACTCTTAATTAGTAATCTGGGCACACACACACACATACACACACATACACGGGTAAATATAATTAATGATACAACTTACGCGTTCATTATACACTCACGCACATAAACACAAAATTTCACGATACGACGTCGATTGTCTCTTCTTCAGCACTCGCCTCTATCTTCACGATGACAAGCTTTCCCCTGTTAGCTATGTTGTCGGGAGATGCATGCGAGTCGAACTGACAAAATTCTTCGCCTATATCAATTTCCGTATCGACTTCATCACCCTCCGCTTCCTCCTGCTGCAACTCCGCTTCCTTCTGCTGCATCTCCGCTTCCTCCTGCTGCTCCTCTCTTTTCACAACATCTAGCATAGCAGCATCTTCATCGGCATGCACCACCTGTGTAAAGATACACATAATTAATCTATTGTGACAAACATAAGATATTTACCTTATTAACTAACTAACCTCCTGCTGCTGCACTAACTTCTCGGCTACCTCCTTCGTCTCCTCCGTCTTATCTGTTTCTACGCTGCAACACCACAGCTCTCTTTTGCTGCACATCGTACACCGTCGCGCCCTGCACTCCGTGCAGTACGTCCAGCGTGTGCGTATGGTCATACGTTTCATGACCCGCGCACACACTTCACATACATCCCCAAGCTTAGGGATGTAGAAATTGACGGGGCCGATCGAAGGTGAACCTTGCATGGTGTGCAGCGTGCGTTTTATCTCTTCACGCTCCTCGTACAGCTCAGCATACGTGTCGCGGTGCTGTTGTATGAGCCGCGACGTACGCTCCATCCGTGATTTTAATAGAGCGCTCTTCTCCTCCAACTGGCGTAAAACAATACTTTTCACCGACATCCTAGTGGAACTACGATCAAGTTGGAACTGAAGACTGTAGTCGAAGCAGTCATCTGTAGGGTCTAGGAGGAGAAGGAGGGCCGAAGGAGAAAAATTTAGACTTGTGTTGATTATTGTTCGATACCGCACGTGTGCTTGTACACCCGATACCCGAATGAGCTGGGTGACGCGTTGTGCAGCGAAATGCTTGACGGATACGGGATACTTTTTACGAGCGTTAGAGAGCATAACCTTTGACTCTCAAGTGCTCTTCGCAGGAAGTTGATATTTTTTAGTATCCACTTGTCGTCATGAGTCTTAGCAGGCGATACCTATACAGCGGAGATAAATCAGTATGACAAAACAACTATACGTGTTTGATACTGCTTGCTGCTCGACGAACACGGGATACTTTTTACGATTGTGTGTGTGTGTGTGTGTGTGTGAGAGAGAGAGAGAGAGAGAGAGCATGATCTTTGACTCTCGACTGCTCTAAGCGTGAACTTGATATTTTTAGTATCAACTCGACGGTAAAAGTCTTTACACTTGATACCTATGCACGGAAAAAATGGATCAGTGTGACAAAACAACGGTTCAGAGTAATCTCAAATGTAATTAACACGTGGATTCTCGGAGCCGTATATTTGATACTGCTTGTATGAGAATCGCTATAGTCATCGCTTACACAGGAAGTCGAATGCTATTAAATGTGATAGAGCATTGCTTTCAGTCGCCTTGTATCGTGCGAGAATCGACGACGGTATCATTATTTCAGATTGTTATGCATCTTGGACCGTGAGAACGTAGGTAATATAATATCTATTAATCAGGCGATCCTCTGACCGTGTAAGTGACATTCGGCGAAATTTTGATACCCACGAATGATAAAGCTGAGTCAAAACTTATCACAGGATGTTATTTTTTGTGCTTTATACTATTGCGAGAGTCTACACATCCCCCCACTAGCAAGACGTTTTTATACTATATAAACCCTACGTTGACCTCAGGAGCTCAGTAGTCATGAGAGTAGTTGCATTAAATCAAGAGCTCGCAAGCATGTATAACGTAGCCGAGGAGTCTTTACGCAGTGTAGTGCTTCGCATCGCGGGCAATCTTCAAGCAAATAGTGTTGTTAGACGCAGGTGTACAAGAAGCTGGTGTCTACGCGTGAAACGTATGGTAGCGTGCCAATTATGCCGCGAGTTTTCACGTCTTTTACGATGCTGTGGGCCACGGAAAATTGCACAGCTTCATAGACGCATTTTTAAAAAATGCAACTTAGCTGTGCGATGCGCAGCAGAATTTTGTATGCAACAGAATTTTGCGCATTTACCTGTGTTGACGCGGTTAATGACAGCATTCGAGGAGAATAATGGTGAGTACATTTTTATTGGTTGCAATTTTTCTGCACTATATAGCGTTGTCATTAATAAAAATCAAACAGTACTTGTACTTGGCAACGAGGTAAACGGTGCCACAGCTGATAGTGTCGTCTGCTACTGCAGCTACAAGCTCTGTTTCATTCACTCGCGCGCGCGCATACACGCATTCGTAACGCAGTGTCGTCTGCTCTTACCGTAGAACGCGTCGACTGCTGCGTATGACGCCTAGCGTTTTCAAGTCGTCTGCTTCAGCGCTAGGAATATTAGCTTCTTACATCTGTCATATTACATAGTATGCGATGCGTATTTCTTTATCATTACAATAATATAACGTATAATTATAAAATCAAAGAATATACATCCGCTATATTCTATGACAGTGAGAATACTTTTTTTTAAACAACTGTTTTTCTCACTATACTTCTTGCTTTTTTTATTAAAAAAAATGTGTAATCAAATATCGGTTAATATTTTTGTTTTAATTTATTCGACATCAAAGAGATTTTAATATTCATGTGTTGTATGCATCACTACCTTCGAATACATATAACGTATATTATAAAAAGTAAGCTCTGTATTTGTAACATAAAATTGTTTTACTTTTCAGCGTTAGAAAATTTGTTAGCCGACATAACCTCTGATGAAGATGATAATGATATTACAGAATACACATCAAGTGAATATGTTGAACCTACGTCATCGGATGAAGATGAGGAGGAGGAGGAGGAGGTGGAGGAGGAAGAAAGAGAGGCAAGTGAGACGGAAGAGGAGGATGCAGCGCAAGCGCTGAATGCTGTAGCCGATGTACAGTTTGTACCGGCTGAAATGGTGGGGGTGAGCGCTGCCGATGCACATGGAGAGGAGTTGCGGGCGGAGGAGAGCGAAGCCGTAAGGGGAGAAGCAGCAGCGGTGGCTGCGGCGCCTGCAGCGGTGCGTCTTCAGGTGAATGAGGCTATGGAGGAGGAGGAGGAGGAGGATGAAGCAGTAGAGAGAGCGCAGAATGAGCACGATGCTAGAGCAGAAGAGGCTGAAGATGTACCTGTCAATAGGGATTCTCAGCGCATGGTTAATGTTGACCACCTTCTTGCCACATGTATAGAGCCAACAGCTGCTGCTAATAATATTCTACAGCGCTTGATGGAACGAGCAGCTGATGAAAGCGAGAATATTATTGAGCATCCATGTGTTAAAAGACGGCAACAAATCCTCGACTTTTTGGCCCGACCAGTAGAACCCGAAGAAATGCGGTACACAAGAAGAAGCGCTGGAGGATTGGTTACTGAGCATTTTTTTAACCAGGGAAATCCAAGAGATCGTCAAATTAATGAACGTGAGTATTATGCTGTATTTAAATATACATTTTTCTTGAAATAAATTCTTATTTTTAAATATTATTTAAGTTATTCGGCGTGGTCTCGAAGGATTTGCAAAGTACCCCAGGGCTTTGAAACAAGATATCATGCGTATCATGTATGTTCGAAGAGCACAAGAAATACGTTGGTTTTTCAATGCTTGTAAAGATAAAAATTCCATACTGTTAGACACTGAAAATTTACCTGAAGTGTTTAATCGTCTGGGACAGAGTTTTTCAGGACCACCAGAAGAATAATTTAAAATAACAGAGTGTAAAATAGGGTATTCAAATATTTTGTATTCAATAAATTTTTTCAGAATATAATCACTCTGACGATTCATCTTGTTCTTCTTCTACAACCATTTTTCCCTTATCTACATCATCTTCGAACACCAATACTTCTGTAGAATCGCAGGATTACGAGGCCGATGAAAGTGATTTTTCTATTCAAGTTGGTAGAGGACAAAGAAGAAGAATTGAAAATTCAAGCAGCAATAATGATGATTTGTCTGACTACGAGCAAGAGGATAATCAGCCCAGTGAGGTGAATGAGGAGGCGGGGGAGGAGGAGGAGGAGGAGGAGATCAGCGATGAGGTTGAGGAGAGAAGCGAAACAGACGATAATATGGATTATCAAGGAGTCGATGAGGAAAGAGAGGATGAGGATATCCAGCCTCCTGGTAATCGTTTTGATATTTTCCAACAAAATTCGCATTATATATCTAAGTATAAAATAGAAGGTAGACGTATTGTGCTAAAAATAAGATCTCCTCCGAAGGATGGATCTATAAATCCGATAGTTTGGTTGGAGTTAGTTATTCGCGATATTTATTCTTATATAATTTCATTATGTAATGAAAACGACATGATTGGCGTCTCCGTTAGAAGTTTAAATTTTGCACGAGGCCCGGGTGGGTTATCTTTACGATTAGTAAATAATTTTTTTTACAATGATTTATGGAATTTAATAAGCGGATTATCTCAGAGTAATGAGGATTTTCAAATAGATGAGAGCTTTATTCTAACATTAACACTTGTTAATATACCTAATGGTGGCCGAGGTGGAAGTAGAAAGAGGATGAGTGTTGATAGCTTATCTCAGAGATCGGTTGTATCTATAAGGAATAACGATAATTTATGCTTGCCAAGAGCTTTAATTGTCGGGGAGGCTTATATGATGTATAAAAAATTCTTTTCAAACGAAGCCATTGATACTTGGAATATTGTCAGAGATAGCAGACGTGACATGCAAAAAGAGCGCGCAAATCTCCTTACTATTAATGCAAACGTCGTAATTCCTGCAAACGGGTGCGGTATACGAGAAATAGAGACGTATCAGCGGTATTATGTCGCAAAAAATATCGCTATTGTAATATACGATAGTTTATCTTTTGGAAGTGGAGAACTGCCCTTTTACGATGGAAGACCTCTGTTAAATTCAAATTCTTTTGACGTTATAAATCTTTTGTACGACGCGCGAAGGCGTCATTTCGATACAATATTAAATTTAACCGGTGCTGCACGCAATCGTTTTTTCTGCGAACATTGTAATAAAAGCTATAGATACGTAGATGAGCATAGATGCACAGCCAAATGTGACAGGTGTTTTTGTGCGCCAACGTGTAATTCTAATATAGATATTATAAAGTGTGTAGAATGTAACCGCGAATTTTACGGACAAATATGTTTCGACCGTCACAAAATAGATGGATCATACAAAAAAAAAATAAAAAAATATGCGATGTAGTAAAAGTTTGTAATATGTGTTGCAAACGAATTAATATATACAAGTCAAAGCATGAGTGTGGAATCAATTGGTGCAACTTATGTCGCGAAAAACATGATGTAAATCAGCTCTGTTATATTCAACCCATTGGACGTAATGTTAACGCACAGATTAATCGTAAATCCCCAAAGAAAAACTTATTTATTTTTTATGACTTTGAGACGCGTCAAGATTCTGCTTACCGTGAACATACAGAGATAAAAATACACATTCCAAATCTATGTGTTGTACAACAGGTTTGCGATGATTGCATGGATGATGAAAATATAAATATACTATGCCATACGTGTGGTGTAAGAGAGCATATATTTCGCGATGATCCAGTTAAACAATTAATAGGTTTGACAGTACGCGAGAAAACTACCTTCGGTCAAATAATTTGTATTGCTCATAACTCTCGTGGGTTTGATGCGCAATTTATTTTGAGAGAAATCGTTGAAAATACCTCAATAGTACCGAACGTAATATTGAATGGACAAAATATAATTATGCTTCAATGCGGGCGAACAAAATTTATTGATAGCTTAAACTATTTTCACATGAAATTAAGTGCTTTACCACAAACCTTTTCTCTACCCCCAGCTAGCAAAAAAGGATATTTTCCTCATCTATTCAATACTTTAGATAATCAAAATTATGTTGGGGCTTTACCCGAAGCATCGTTCTATGCGCCTAATGCCATGTCGACGTCTGAGAGGGAAAAGTTTATTGTATGGTATGAGGAGAACCGAAATACTTATGAGTTTGATTTTCAACGTGAAATACTCGATTATTGCCGTATGGATGTAGAAATTTTAAGACTTGCATGCATGGCTTTTCGGAAAATTTTCATTAAGTGCGGGAATACTTGTCCGTTTACAGAGGCAACGACCATAGCTTCTGCATGCTCCATTGTGTATAGAAAAAATTTCTTAAGCGAAAAAACTATCGGTATCATTCCAGCAGGTGGATATCGACGCGCTGATAATCATTCGCAAAAGTCAATACAGTGGCTGTTACAGTGTGAACGTGAGATTGGTCGGGAAATCATACACGCGGGTAGAGCACGTGAATTTATGCTACCAGAAGGGTTTCGTGTAGATGGCTATTTACCTCCGGAAAATGACAATGCAAATAAAGGTATTGTCTTTGAATATCAAGGCTGTTACACACACGGTTGCCCTATTTGCTTTAATAAACGACGAGATAAAATAATGTCATATGGCAGAACTATGGATGAGTCGTACGAGAATACTTTTCGGAAAATTCAAAAAATAAAAGCCCTGGGTTACGAAGTTCGAGAGATATGGGAATGTACTTTTGATCGGGTAAAAGCAGAGAATCGCGAAATCTACGAATATGTAACACAGCATCCTCTTATGAGTCGTATAACGTTGAATCCGCGCGATGCTTTTTTTGGAGGTAGAACGGAGAATATAGTTACTGAGTACACGATCGGAAATAACGAAAAAATTCAATATACAGATATATGCCCTCTTTATCCGTACGTGTGTAAAAGAGGTCGATTTCCCGTGGGACATCCGCGAATTTTAATTGGTGAAGACTGCAACGAATTAACACAGGGGAATAACAATAATCTCAACAATATTGAAGGATTAGTTAAATGTAGTATCTTACCACCGCGCGACCTGCACATTCCACTCTTACCAATTAAAATGCACGGACGTCTTCTTTTTGCTCTTTGCCGCTCATGCTGTGAAGAAATGCAGCAGTGTGACTGCAATCACGAAGACCCAAAAATGCGTGAATTCACGGGCACCTGGGTTGCTGATGAGTTGCGTAAAGCTGTTGAACTCGGTTACAGTATTACGAAAATTTATATTATTTGGCAATATGAGATGACACAATATAATCAAATTGACGGTAGCGGAGGTCTTTTTGCTGAATACGTAAATACTTTCTTAAAAATCAAGCAAGAGGCTAGCGGATGGCCCTCATGGTGTACTGATGAAGCAACTAAATTACAATACATTGAACAGTATAGACTCGATGAGGGTATAACTATGGATAAAAATAATATCGAAAAAAATTCAGGGTTACGTGCTGTTGCTAAGCTCTGCTTAAATTCGTTTTGGGGAAAGTTTGGACAACGGAGTAATTTGAAACAAACTGAAGTTGTAAAATCACGTGAATCTCTTTTAAAACTTCTTACTTGTCCGGAAAGAGATGTTAATGATATACTAGCAATTAATGATGAGATACTGTACGTGAATTGGCAATACAAGGATGAGGCTGTCACTCCTGCCCCGCATACGAGTGTCGTGATTGCGGCTTACACCACTGCTCAAGCACGTTTAGAACTATATAATTACTTGAAAAGGTTGGGTGATCGTGTTCTTTATTATGACACAGATTCTTGTATATTTGTTTCGCATGACGATGCTTCGGATGAGTATAAACCTTTTATTGGCTCTAAACTAGGTGATATGACAGATGAACTTTGTGGTTATGGTGAAAATACGTATATAAGTAATTTTGTTTCGGGAGGACCAAAGTTTTACGCTTACACAGCTGTAACACCCAATAAAGATGATAAAATTGAATGTTGTAAAGTAAAAGGTATCTCATTAAATTTCTCAAACGGTGTAAAAATTAATTTTGATAGCATTAAGAATTTGATTAACAATGCCTTTGCAAACGAAGATCACGAATCTGAAAAAATGAATGATGAATGTAGTAAAATACGCTTAAAATTCAAAACTATCAGAAGAACTAAAATGCATGAAGTTGTAACGCGTGAAGAATCGAAAACATGTTGTGTTGTATTGAAAAAACGACGATACCTTACGTCACGTAAGTCTCTACCTTTTGGATATAAGAGTAATTAACTTTTTGGATGTATTTATTGTAAAATAAAAATAAACAAATTTTTATATAATTTTCTTATTTTTCCATTTAAAAGATCCCTAACACATTTTTATATCCTCAGTATAGCTTCTGTCATCGAAGAGAACGCTTCTTATGGGAAATTTAGCTCATTTTAACGCGTAATTCAGCTTACTCGCGTTGTTATTTAGTTTGTTGGACACGAATATCAGCTTAAACATCGGTAATAACAGCTTGTGATTCAGCACACGTAAAATTAGCTTATTTTTACGTGTGCCGCGCCGCGCCGCCGCCGCCGCCGCCGACCGTCCGCGTACCATAAGCTTATTTTAAGGAAAATCTCTCTCGTGTGTGTGTGTGTGTGTGTGTGTGTGTGTGTGTGAGTACTAGGCAAAATGGATATGCGATTCAAACATCCGTTTACGTGTATCGTTAGCGGACCCACGGGATGTGGTAAAACAGTTTTTGTCAAAAGGTTTCTTCGACATCTTCCACTCATGTGCAGTGTAACTTTTGATCGGATATTACTCTATTATGCCGAGTGGCAGTCTACGTATGAGACAGACTTTCTTCCAGGAGGCATAAGTAGGGAGAGTAGAAAAAAAATTGTTGAATTTCACGAGGGATTACCTCAGCCTTCAGATTATTCTCAAGACAATGAAAAGAAA
>JAZHPH010000417.1:21638-68720 GCA_037356405.1 Nasonia oneida | reverse complement strand
ATATATATATATATATATATATGGCTTCAATTAATTATTTTCTGATTCATCGCTTTCACACGATTTTCTTCCGCTTCTGTATCATCATCTTCTACAATAATATTTCAAACTGTTTCCGGAAATTCGAAGCATCAACGTTTTTCAGATTTTTTTTTAAATGCTTCATCGATGTTCTTCACCATATAATTGCGTGTAAATATTTGGTATCGAGCATCGTTAACCGTATTCGGTTTTATGCCATATATTTTACAAATATAAGATTTTAAAATTGTAAAAACTTCATTTTTATTCCATTTATCATTACCCAAATCAGTGAATGCTTCTTGATACTCTTCTGATTTACATAACATTTTCAAAGGATTTTTTTTCCTTTTCTATAGAAGGATGGATTTGCATCACAACATGTTAATGCATGAAAACCTGGTAGGGCTGTGCATAAAGTATTTCCAAGAGTTATGTATAACGTATTACGATTAATTATTTGCTTCTTTCCATATGTACCACACTCTATCCAGACTTTTGAATTATGTTTTAAATTATGCATGTTAGCTAACATAATTACAAAAATATCTGTGTCGGAACATTGTATAATAATATTTGCATAATAATTTGTATTACATGCATGATAAATAATTTTTGTGTCTGCTTCTTCATGCGCAGGACAGGATAAATCATGGTTTATTATTTTTTTCACATTTCCTTCGTCATCTACCACATATTGATAGCAATAATCGAAATTCAAAAAAATGATTTTATTACCTATAAATGTTGCCATTTCATTATTTTCCCAATCTGTAATTAAAAACTTCATAAGAGCTTCTTGAAATTTATCATTTCTCAACTCTTTATTGAAATCTGCAGGTTTGATTTGCTCGGGGCCACTTATAATATAATCTGTTGAAGTTTCACCTCTTAAAGATCTTTCATAGTCCTTTACAGATGGTGAAAAATATCTATCAAAAATAATATGAATTTCAGATACATTATTATAAGTAATAGCTTGTAAAATTTTTTTGGAAATATTTTTAAAATTCTGTGGAATTTCTTTCATGCAGTGCAATAAATAAAAACCATCGATTATCCGTATGTTCACTTGTTGAGGTGAATCATCATTCAACTGAAAGCAGCTCTTCAATGCAGATTTTTCAGTTTTACATATGGATCCATCTAAATGGCATAAAGACATGGGCACCGGTGTAAGTGGAAAAGTCAAAATTTGTTCAACGTCAGTTTTTTCTTTGATATCGATACCAAGTATACGGTCAAACAAATCCCTCTGTAGTCTAATTTCTTGCACTTTTTCGTTAATTTTTACGTTTTGGGTGACATTACAACTTGCAAAATTAAATATTTTATTTTGTTTTATAGGCTGCTCAAATCTTTTATCTGACATTGCACATTCGCTTATGAATAATTCGCGTAACTGTTCTCCAGTTTTTTCTGCACTTAAAAGAAAATTACCAATCTGGTCGGATACACATCGCCCTGTACTAATATTGTAAAGTATATCTCCGTTTCCAGTACTCCAATTAAATGGATTTATGTTTTTCTCTAATTCTGCCATGAATGTAATCAATTGAGAAGAATCTTTACGAATTTTATTTTTTTGTAAATCTGATGTAACATCTTGTGCTTTTTTCAACCCACTATCTTGATAGACGTGTGATATAATAGTTGATCTGAGACTATGGCTTTTTGCCCACCTTTGGCGAGCTGATATTGAATTTGTAAAATTCGTTATGCCTGTCAATTTATTTGCTGCGTCAGCATTTATTGCCTGTTCCAATGTTAAATCTATTGGAATTCTAGAAAAAGCCTTCTCAGTTCTTTTGATACCAAAGAATCCTTTGTTAAATTCTTCTGCAAGCTCTGGGTGTGTTTCATTGACATATTTCATACATTTTCGTGATAATATACTAACCAACGAGAGTAGTTCACCTGATTGAACATAAAAAAAATATTACAAAGTTTTGGTATTATAAATTTAAATAGATCGAAAACTTCCATACGAATGCTTCTAGAAAACATAAAATAATAATTTATGAATTCAATGTATATCATATAAAATTGAGCCGTTTTGCCATATTTGCCATTTAATGTTTCTGTTTTATATTTAAAATACTTTGAAGTTATATGCTGTAACTCTTTGTCATTGAAATCGTCGATTGTAATTTGTTTACTTTGAAAATTTTTAATTATTTCAATTACAGGTATACCAATAGTTATTTCTCTATTTTTTACGAACTCTTTAAAATGTAAAATTTGCAATGCTAAAGAAACGATTCCGTGCAGACGTTTGCATCTATTGAAGTGTTTACCACTAATAAAACCGTTGAGCGAACCAGATGCTAATAAACCACTCTGAATCATTATTTGCGTTAAACCACACTCATCTATAAATTTTCCGGTAGCTTTAAAATACACCACATCACGTGGAATGAACCCATATGAATGAAAATGTTTTCAAAACTCTGTTATTACGCCTTTTGCGAACTTGATTACTAAAGAAACAACTGTTTTGTTTGCCTTCAAAAACTGCATTATGTGTTGCGATAACTCCATCCCCAGCATGACTTTCTTTCGATAAATCAATTGACATTCCTAAAAAAAAGTTAAATAACTTTGAATTAGACTCTGAATGAAATATATTTTTCTTTATCATGTTCATAAATGAACATATTTGTTATACATCTGATTTCCATTAATTATATAACTAATTCAAGTAAGATGTATAAACAAATACAAAACCATTTATACTAAAAATGTAGTACTATTATGAAATACTAAAAAGGTAGTTATTTGGTTACCACAAATATCTTCGTCGTTTGTTGCAAAGACTCCACTTTCAAAATCAGATTCACTTGATCCTTTGGTAAGTGTTCCTAGAAAATATTCAGAATTACATTTCTTAAATCAATTTAAATAATATTTAATAATGCTTTTACATAACAAAACTTTATAGCACTGCGTGGCATAAATCCGCATTTATGTCATGCCTATCCGTGGCATAAGTAGTCCTTTATTGCACCGTGCATATCGCTAACCTCACGGTATATATACCTAATTATATTAGTATTATGTATAATATATATAACATATTACAAAAAGAACATAATATAAAGTAACGATTTCACACGTTATGATCTTATTTCGCATTTTACTCCTCTTATAAATAATATAAATAATATACATAATATATATACATACATAAAGATTTGGGTTATTAACATTTAAAATTATATTATGAAAGTTTACATTCTGAAATTTTTTGCAACGTTTATATTTCAAGATAAAGTTTGGTTATGAATTTCTAAGAAATAATGATATGACATACGACTACTTCGAACCGAAATATAAACTTTAGATAAGAAGACTGACTGTCTTTCACGGGATAGAATGCCAGTAGATGCCAGTCTGGTTCTGATCGAGTTAGCGAGCAGTCACATTCAGTGCAAGTCCTTAATCTATCATTTAATTAATTAATTAAATATATAACAGCAGTCTTTAACTATTTTCGATAATCTACAAATATAATTTTTGAGTTTCGTTCGTTATTAGCTGTATATTGAAATCAATGAAATATAGTGCAAGTGAAAATATACGAAGGCGATCTTAAAAAAGGTGAGTTTTTTATATTTTGCTTTTTTGCTAATAGCTAGTCTAAAAATATGTTACTGATAAAAGATTTGTATGAAGCTACTCATTATTTAATAATGTTTTCACATAGCCAATATTTTTACACATTATAATTTCTTTCAATTTTATTAATAATGATCTATTTATGAATGTAGATGTATGGAAAATGAACACCGAAATTGCTGAAGCTGTCAAATATCAAGAACAAGTAGTCTTACGTGAGATAGCAACAAACTAATCCCTTCTGTGACGATAAACAAACACTACATTATATAAGGTAAATATTTTATTTAACATAATTTTATAACAATTACACTTATTTCTTTTAATTAGAAAAATATGTAAATAATAAGATATTTTGACGATTCAAATCATTATTTAATAACATTTTCACATAACCAGTAAATAAATATTTAATATTTTCTATTTTCTATTATAAAAGTAACAAACGGATAGAAAAGAAGTTATTGAAAAAATATTTATGAAGTTATATCATACTATAGAATATTTTAAGTATATTTTTATACATGATAATTTCTTTATATTTTATTAATACTGATATGTTTGAAAATGAAGATTTATGGGAAATCAACACCGAAATTGCTGAAGTTTTCAAAAATCAAGAACTTTTGGATAACTTTACAGTGAGACTCACGCAAGCTAACAACGAACTAATCGCGTCTGTGCCGAGAAACAAACATTGAATTCAATGAGGTAAATATTTTATTGAATATAATTTTATAATAATTACACTTAATGTTGTATTAATTTGAGGGTAAAGTACACTATTAATATTAGCTGAAAAGTTGATTCTATACGAGTGGGAGGTTTGCCCGAGCGAAGCGAGGGTGACAATCTCACAAGAATCAACTATTCGCACGTGTATCGAACGTTTTTTATAAAGGAATCGGAAAGTGCAATTTAACGCACGTGGAACGAGCACAAAAATGTATTTCACGCAGTCTGTTTTGAAAAAATCTTATAATTTTAAAAACTTCTAAAGATTTTTAATTTTCTATTTTTTAATTCTTATCTTTTCAATTACATTAAGAATATTTTATATAATTAATAAATGTAATAATAAAAATGTAGAATTTTATTTATTTATTTATTTATGTATGTTTCTTTATGCACAATGGATGGAAAAAATGTATTTCTTTTGATATCACTGCTCTTTACAACAGCAGCAGCTCTTATTGGGTACGACTGTGGTAGAAGAGCAAATAACGTTTCAACAACATCATTACGTGAAGTTGCTCCTTGTGAAATTGTGGATAGTAATCCTGAAATAAAGAATGTTGAAATGCAGTTGCTTCAGCGATTGGAATATGAACCTGTACAAGTAAAAGCATGTAGAATTCGAGTTGATCGGCACATATTTGTATGCGGAATGTTTTCACATCAGTCTGACGTTAAAATGGGAGAACAAACATTTTTTATTTCTACATCGCGAGATATGTGTTACGATATTCATAGATTTGGTTCTTTTGAATATGAAAAAATACAGATTCACGATATAAGAATTAATAGTACGACTAGAGTAAGTATGACAGTAGCAGGTTCTCTAAGTGAAGATGGAAAATGCTCTGGTACAACTTTTAAAACTGATCAGCATGATTACGAAGATGTAGTGGTAACAGCCAAATTGGAGATAGATGTTTTTGACTACATGGCCTCTGCGAACCGAGATAAGGATGAATTGATTTTACAATCAGGTACACGTTGCGGTTATAAAGATACAAAATGTACCGATGCCGACGGTAAGAGGTAATTTTGGGAATACATTCCGACGTCTCCCTGTAATTACAATCAGTACGTTTTATTATTCGATGGCAAAGGTGTTAACGTGGGTAATAACACACTTGAGAATCCCAACGTATATTTTGCTAATACGACCGAAAAGATACAATTTGGTTTGATGAAAACAAGAGAAGTAAATCTTTGTGGCTACCAACTTTTTAGCACAGATCATCCGAAATTATTTATTACGAAATATCCGAGAGGAACGAAAAGATTGCCTTTTTGGCTCATCATATGAAAATGCAATTCTTAAATATATACAATGACATGCTCTTAAATCGATGTAGGCTGCAAAGACAGGTTATACAAAATTCGTTAATGCATATGTATACGAAACCCGATATAGCTGCACTTACGATAATGCGAAAACCTGGATACATGGCTGTACCTGTTGGGGAGGTTGCTCATCTTGTTGTATGTGACGAAATTATTTGTAAAGTGAGACAAGTTGAGGAATGTTTTGAACAAATGCCAGTGACATTTTCTAGAATAATGACGAAAACAGGGACAGCTAGAACCTGCAATAATATTCTTCCTGTTTTGTATTTAATCGAAGAATCATGGCTGAAATTTTCTCCAGGACCAAATGAAGGAAGAATACCTCAAATTTTAGAGCCACAAACAACACCAACTTGGCATTATCAAGACATAAAAGGTCTGATTGATGGAGGAATTTATACAGCTGATGATTTGGATCGTTTGCATAAACACTCAACTTTTCCAGCTGAAAGACATGCTTATATTGAAGAAGTCGCAAGAAGATTATCAGATAAAAGCGCATATTCATCTTCTATAGATTTTGGAAACTTAGTTAATCAAAAAAGTTTGAAAAAAATGGTTCAAAACGCATTTAAGAATGTCTGGAATGGATTTACAGAGTTCGGCATTGTCAGTGCAAGAATAATGGGCATTATTACAATATTTAGCATTCTAAAATTAGTTTTCAACACATTCATGGTTATACGCTTCACTCTATTTATGGATGGAATGTACATTTATTGAGAGCACTATTTGGATCAGTTACTCATCTTTTAGTAACATTGGCTAACAAAAGTGATGAAAACGAAAAGAAGAAAACAGAATATGACGAAGAATCACTAAAGAATTCATTATCTGAAGATATCAAAGAAGAAACAAAATGTAGAACAAGTTAATCAAGCACCGAGCGCACCACTAGCTTTGGAATCGCCAACACAACAAGGAAATATTTCAAATAATTTAAGAAATTCATCTAGATCTGATGAACTGGAAAAAAGATTATTTCAATATTTCAATAAAACACAAAATTAGCTTGATAATTTCTACCACTGAATGTAACTATTTGATTTAGTTCTAAGATTTTATTTACATTCGATTTATTTACTGTTACAATGGAACGATGCATATTTGAAACAATTAGATACTTATTATAATTATAATATTAATAATGAGCAATAAAAACGATGTAGTAAACGTCTCCAACAAATTGTATATAAATTTTTAGTCCAATTATAAAAAAACATTTTTTTTGTTAAGTCATACTAGTTAGAAGTTACTCTACCGAGCTGTTTCTATCTATATATTACGTTTATCATTTTTATGTTGTTAGCTGGAAAATTGTTTAATTATAAAGTTTAAATTGAAAGAAAATGTTAATATAATGTTAGAATTCAACGATTCAACGAATTCTCCAGCTAAATTCATACAAATCTTATGTAATATGTATGTAGCTAGAGCACCGCCATTTATTTTAAAATCCCAACACAAAATATCTATCAATAAAATTTTTTTTCTAGCACATTGGCGGCTTGAAGAAGCCGTATGCAAAAAGGCAGAAGTTCACTTTGTGACGTAAGTAGAAATATATTGTTTGCCACTTCCGGTACTTCTGCCGCCATCTTGTCCACAACATCCGCTTCTGCCAATTTTTTTGTTTATTAAGAACGTCATTACCTACATTCCTACAAGTTTTCAAGCTTGTACCTTATGACGTAAGTTGAATCTTTGGATTGGCATGTTCGAAAATACACCCACGCATACGTCCCCCATGTACACTTCTGCCTATGCGGCTATGTCTACTTCAATATGTAAGGTACTGATCTTGGTGGAGAACAACCTTGTACCTTATGACGACGATTTTAACTGGCTGGCTCTTGGACTATAAGATTCATATATGATCTGCATGTCATTGTTATTGGGACAAGTAAGAATGGCTAAGGGAGTAAGATAATGGATTGTTTTTTTTCATATTTGTTTGCGATTAATTTGTTTAAATTAGCAACAAATTTATTTTTCGTAATTATTTAGTATAAACAAAATAATTCATTTTTATTAAACCAAATACTTCAATTTTATAAGTGATTTCTTACGCGATTTTTAACGTGATTTATCATGTGAGAATTCAAGCTGATTATTAGCTGATAATCTGCTGATAATCTGCTGATAATCGTGTCAAAACGTCATCTGATTATCAGGTGATATCAGCTTAATATTTTTATTTAAGCTGATAGTTACAAATATGCGTTTATATGAGATAAAATGCTAATGATAATCAGCTGATTATCAGGTGATAATAATTAATAATTTTTTAACCTTCAGTATATTTTTTCGAAGTTGTTTTAAATTAATAAAATTTATAGAATTTACGTAATGAGGGCCAATACGGTTTTACCACCCAGATGATAACACCAAAACACTGGGTGAGAGCTACAAAATTTTTATTTATTAATATTCAAAAAATTGTTTGTTTAAATCAAAGTATAAGTTTACCCGATACGTATCGGTAAACATAAAATGTACTAGGTTATAAGTGTCAAATTTGCATGTAAAACCACATTTTAGCCATTATATCATGTTTGTTTTCTACATAACTTCTAGTAGAAGGTCAGGCCCATTCTGAAACTTTACAGCTACTTTTTTACTATAAAAAGGTATCTTTTTACTGTATTGAGGTGGTCAGAGTCCGGATCAAACATTCAGATTTTCGAATTTTAAGGTTTAAAATGTAAATAAGGTAGCCTTCCCTGTTAAAAGTAGTTAATAAAGATCGAATTAATTTTCAATCGAGTTTGAAGCTATATCTTAATCCCACTTTTTGCATTAGAGCTTGTAACACGGCAAAATTTCGCCGTGTAACAACGACGTTCGACGCGGTCGGAGTAGAGTGTCTCAAGGCTACCTGTGTGAATGAGAGAGTGAACGTGTCTAAGTGCGTCGTTTATTTTTTGAGTGAACGACGAGAGAGGAGCAGTGGCTGCGACGGACGAAAAGGATAACGCACGTCGCCGATTCGTGAGTGAGAGATGCGAGGAGACGACGAGCAACATTGGCGCAGCAGCAGCGACCTTTCACCTCGACAGGGCGTTCAAGTCGGCCCCGCGCACCGTAAGACAGCCGATGCAGGTGGCGGAGCCCTTTGTGAGGTCTACCTACGTGAGCGTCTGATGCAGCAGGACCAGCGTCATGGCAGCTCGCCCGTACGAACGCCAGGAACAAAAACTACAGCGTCTCGCGTTCGTAGTGACAGATGCCGCCCGAGTCAAGGGCCCTGACGACAGGGCATTGGGAGTCACTACGGGTTCCGCAGTCAAGAGTTATCTTGGTTGTCTGCGGGTGAAAGGCTGTCTGTGTGCTACGAGAATTCGAATTTCGCGGCTATCTGTTTCGAAATCGTGCCCGCGGGACTATCTGCGCGCACGCGCGACCGTGCGATTCGGCAACGGCGCGTGAACCGATAGTGCTGCGAGCGAGCGGGCCGTCGGGCCGCGACGAGTTGACCAATCAGCGCGTGCGCGGTACGGCGGCTATGGAGAGCAGAGTGGCGGCCGCGAGCCACGAGCGCTTGAGCCGGCACTCGTCTGCCCCGACTGCTCCCGAACGGACGTGCTTCAATTTCGACTTCACCCGGTGTTCCAGCTAGAAGGATTTAAGGTCAGTGAATCGTTTTCCGTTTTCTCCGGTCGTATCCGTCTCGCGGGCGAACGGCAGTTCCACGTTCGGTTTCGCGAACAAAAAGGTTATCTCGCGTACGCGTTAGTTATCTTCGGATCGCTGTCTTTATCTTTTTATCTCTTTGTATTGTGTTCCGTCGAAGTATCGTGTTGTCTCGAGTAATAAGCGGAGTGTAGAATTAAGGATTTTTATCATAGAAGTGTAGAGTTGTTTTGTTAATACTTGGCGCCGACACTTGGACGCACGAGGCGTAAGGTGATCGGGCAATTTTAGGATAAGTCGTTCGGCGTTTGCGGAATTCGCGTGCGACATAATTGTGTGAGTGAGTGAGAGACGAAAAGTGCGAGAAAGTGTGTGTATCTTTCGTGTACGGGTATTTGTTTATCAGAGTTGCCTTTGTTCACGGGTTATCTCAGCAAGTTGTACGAGTGGATATGAAATTGTAAGAATTTACTAAGAATATACAATTCCGTCTGATAAACCACGTGTCTCTATTATCCCGAACCTTCCTCTCTCCTTACCGTTTTTGGGGCTGCAGCTAGCCGAGCAAACCACGTGCAAAAACTCCTCGCGCCGGGAAACAAAGAGTCGCGAGACTCTGGCGCTCACGAGGAGCGCCTGGCGCCACCGGGTCATTTTCCAAGCCCCGGGCGATGGATTGCACCGTAACTGGGATAGCACGAAAATCCCAGTTACAAACTGGCGTCCAATAACGTGTGGATTGATAGAAAAGAATATCGTGATCAGTAAAATCATCGTCTCGAGACAAAGGAAACAACCAGTGTGAGTGAAATTTGAGAGAGCGTGTGTGAAAATAAATTGCGTGAAGTTGAAAATCGTAGAGTAGTTGACTGGATATCTAAAATAATTTTGTAGCGACACGAATTTCTGGCTTTCTAACTTAAAAATATATCTACTAGTTAACTATTAAAAAACTAATATTTCTCCCGGATATCTATTGCTAGCTACGAAAAATCTATTCTCGTATAGATTCCTATAACTATACAAGTAGCAAGCTTAAAAAGCACGTAAATAATCTTATAAATACGTGCGCTAGAATAAGAAAATTACCGAATAAATCGTAGTAGAACGGGGAAAAGGTTAAAATCTCACGAAGCAGGCAATCTCGATACAACGGGAAAATTCCTACGAAACAAAGTCGAGAAAGGTCGCAACGTGTCGAAAACAAATTCTTAGAATGCGAACTCAAACGTACCTAGGGTCATAAAGAAAAAAAAACGAAGGGACACTGTTGCCGAGCGGCTCACAAACAGCCGGCGACACGTGTGTCCGCGCCGGTCGAAGATCAACGCGAACGCGCGGGTCGAGTAACGTAAACACTCTCGAAACGAACTTCGGCAATACGTGGAACTGCACACACCGAGATTAGTACGTAAGAGTAGTACAATAGAGGGGAAAGAACAAAGCGGCGACTGTTTACAGTACGCACGATAAACCGACATAATGATTGCTCGAAATCCTTCGAGGGAACTTCGATACTATTTAGGATATCTGAGACTGTGCGAGGTCACCTTTCCGAAATGGCTAGCGAAGCCTCAGTCAACGATTGGGTTATGGCAATGTCGAACGATGAAATTAAACGCGAAGCGGAGAGCCGCGGATTGAATACAGCAGTCAGCTTAGCCGAACTACAGAGGCGTTTGGCACACGAGGTGTCCATTGAGAGCGGCATAGTGCAACCCGACAAGGAACTTCCACCGTCAGGCGCTGCGCGTGTGCACGACGATCCGCCGCCCCCCTATCAGCCCTCTACGAATGTCCCACTGCTAACATCTAGCGTATCAGGCTCTATAGCGACGGCGCGAGAGCAACCGTTTCACGCGGGCGAGATAGAGAAGAGCAGACCTCTACGGGTACAGTACCGCGTGTACCGAGACGCAGCGTATTATTCGGCGACACTACACAATTCTGCACGAATAATCAGCAAAATAATAGCCAAAGAGACTCAGGAACATCCCATTAACACAGAGCGTAGGTTAATCGCACCTACTCACATTAACGCTTTTGACTTTATTTGCAAATGGGACTTAAAATACTCTGGAAGATGCGACGAAGATAGTGAAGAATTTTTAAAACGACTAAGGGAAGGGCGCTTAATCACACAACCGTTCGATAGATATACCTTCGAAAAACGTTTCGCAGAAACGTCGGAAACGGCGGAAGCATGTTACTGCTTACGTGAACTCAGTCCCTCGGAAGAACAAATTCTCGAAGAATTTCTAAATAACGAAATATCTAAATCATCCGGAAAACTCGGGAAAACTTCGCTAATAGAAGCAGGGTGATAACGATCGACGTGAATAATCACCCTGCAATTAAACAAAGACCTTATCCAATATCACCGACCGTTCAAACAATTTTATTTAACGAAGTTGACAAAATGCTTGACGAGGACATAATCGAACGTTCGAACAGTGATTGGTCATCACCAGTACATATGGGGCGCAAAGCCAACGGCACGCGCAGACTCTGCCTCGATTTGCGAAAAATTAATGCGATTATTAAATAGGATGCCTATCCATTACCGCTAATAGGATCAATATTAGATAAACTCCGAGTTACATTTCTACAATAGATCTCAGCCAGGCTTTCCTACAAATTCCGCTAGAAAAGAAAAGCAGAGAAATTACAGCTTTCGCAGTACCGGGAAAAGGACTATTCCACTTTAAAAGTAATTTGGAAATCTGAAAAAATTCAGGTGCATTGGAAACTGTTTCTGGAACATATTTACTGTAGGTTATAGAAGAAAAAATTTTTGATCTTCAATTTGACAGAGAACATATATAAATATATATATATATATATATATATATATATATATATATATCAGACCTTGCAACATGGAATTCTCAGCACGCGTTACGTTTTTAATAAACAAAAATGAATGTTTAACTCGTTCAAATACTTTTAAAGCCCTATATATATGTTAACCCTGCTAAAAATACTCGATAGAGATCGAGATAGAGATAGAGATAGAGATAAAAATGGTGTATATTTCATATATTTTCAATAGATTTTTTTTCAAATTACATCAAATCAAAAAATTTTTGGTAAGAAGAATATCTTTTTATTTCTTTGCAGGATTTAACCCAGGCTTGACCCCTTAACTCACACACAACTCATCAAGGGGTGGGAAAAGAAGTGGTTTTCTTAAAGCTAATTCTTAAGACTAACTTAATTCTAATTTAACCTAGTGGGGCGGGTGGAAGCCCCATAGAACGGAGTAGATTCAGGTGATGAGGACACAGGCCGTTTATTTTAGTAATCACATGACGTTTGATTTGATAGAAAAGTAGAAAAGATTATTTATTTATTAATATTACTTAAGTGCTATGGTTACACAGAGACAACCTTATTTTATATAAACGATATATCTAAGGAACTATAATAAAGATAGCTTTGGCAAACCTAAGGACACTTTAGTCACTCTTCTTAATTATTAGATAACCTAGTCAGTCGACGTTTTGATAATAATAAGGCAACCACTTTATGCGCGTTACAAACTATTGAACGCTAACTTTCGTGATGCGTCTGATTAACGGTTAATCAGACGGAGAAACTTCAAACTAAATAATACTTTTGAACGAAATTAATAATCTAGAAAACGTAAACAAGAGTATAAAAGGTAGCAAAAATAAGGTAATTTTCTACATTAGATAACCACGGTTCTTCCTCAATATGGCTCTTTCTTTGGATCCCCCTATTTTTGGTACCATTTTACAATAAAATATAACGTAAATTTTATAAAAGATTTACTGTGACAGTTGCGCATAACTATGGATGCTCATTTTGTCGTCCTCTTCTTCTTGAACTTGGTCTTGTTTTTGCTCGAACCACAGTGTTGATTATGGTTCATTGATTGTGTCGAGGTTTTGGTCCATTGCTGTTGCTGTTGGGTTTGTTTCAACATTTTGTTGCAGTTCTTCCAGGTCCATTTCTTCTATTATAATTACATCAGGCGATGCGGCTTGCGTCCAGCATGTTTGGTTATCTTCTATTTCGGAGTTTGCGTCTTGTAGTTTGCGTTGTGTTCTTGGTCCCTTTTGCAGTGTTGTTGGTGGTCATCTATGTATCGATATTGGATGTGCTTCCCACATTCTTTATGATATTTTAGTTTCTCTCCGTTTTGTATCTTGCATACAAATTCATGGTCCACTTTATTTCTATAATCACTCATTCTGCCGCATACACTGTGGTTTTTCCTGTATTCTGTTTTATTTTTTTGGAGGTGTCGTGGTGATGCCCATTTCTGTTTAAATTTATCATTGCAGTGGTCTATGGCTTTGCTTGCATCCCCTTTGTTAAAATATTGTACAAAAGCTAGGTATTTCCTTAGTGGTGTATTATATTCTTGTTTTTGTGTGAGATGAAGGTTATGTGGTCCAGTGGTCCAAACACAGCAAATATTTTTGCGAACGTTTCAGGATCCATGCCCAAAGGTACTTGGGCACAGAACCTTAGTCCTGCCGTATCGTCTAATGGCCCTGTTACTACTTCCGGCATAGGTATTGGCCTTTCATTCGGCAATTTTTGTAGTTGTGCTGTTGGTGCTGTTGGTGGCGTCGCTAATATTGGTGTTCGAACTGCTGGTCGTAGTGATGGTGGTATCGGGAACACCTGTGGTATATTTCTTGTTGTTGCTGATGTTGTTTGCACGGGGATTTCTTGTATTGTATGTTGTATATAATCTTTTATTGTTGCTGTTGCGTGTTCCACAGCCTTTTTATTGTGTAGAGGTATTTGGTACCTTACTACTAATTTAGTATTGCCTAGTTGGTCCGTGTAAACTGTTTCTATGTCGTATGGTCCAAATTGTTTTAAGTCTGCTTTTATATTTTCTGGGTTTCCTCTTATGCTTGTTGACAATGTTTTCTCATTTATCCTGATACTCTTATTATTTCTCCTGGTTCTTCTGTGATGACTGGTGGTCCTAGGTTTCGTTCAGTGACAAAATTTGTGTCATTGTAGTCTGAATAGTAGTCTAGGGCGGTAGCTCCTAAGCCCTGTCTGTGTTCATTTGGTACCGCTCTAACTGGATCCATTCTGCCTTGTAGTTCTTTTCCTAAACCTTTGCCTTCTATGTACCCCATTTTCTCCATTATGGATTGGGACTTTGACTTAGTTGGTTATTTGTGGAAATTTGGTTATGGGGTTGGGTGATGTGAGTTAAGCTTTGTTGTTTGAGTGTATCAATTTGTATTTATGAAAGATATCAGTCCTGCGAAAACGCTGGTCATCATTTATCTTTTATTCGTGTCTGTGTGTGTGGATTTTAGGTTGAGTTATGAGAAAGAAAATAAATTCAAGAGACGTAGCAGAACAGGTTCACTAACAACAAGAGAACATGGGCCTTATTCACCTATTTCCTTGATTGCTCTATTTAGCGAGCGGGAGGTTTAGACAACAATGTTTCGTGTCTGAATGTGAGTTGAGTGAGTTGAATAAAGGAAAAGAAAAATTCTACGTTCACGTATGTGATGACAGAACATTTTATGTTTCAGTGAGTCGTGTGAGTTAGGTTTCAACTTTTTAAACCTTTGTTGATAGAATTAACGGGGACATTTCAGTTAATGTGATCATTTGTGACTCAGACATTGTCATCATTAATGTTCCCCTTTCTATTTCTGTGTTTGTTTAATGCTTGTGTTGTGTTTGTGCGTTTTTGTATGTGCGGTTAGTTTGTTAATTAGGTTCATGATAGGGGGAGAAATATTTTTGGTTGCAATGAGGTTTTTACTTTATTTTATTCTTTAGAGTTTTCATCTACATCCATTTTTTCTAAAACATTTTTAGGGGTATTTTTATTTTCAACGCGAGTTACAAAGTATGAGTTAGTTGGGTCCAGTTAAAAAATTAAACGTTTTTCTTTATTTATGGTGGTGTCTCGTTCTGGTTCGACTTCTATGGTGTCACTTGGTGTTGACATATCTGGTAACTTTGATAGTTTTGGTAGTTTTGGTAGTTTTGGTTCTACGATGTTGCTTATCGTTGGTACTTATTGTTGAATTATTTCCGGCTTTCTGATCTTAGTTAGCATGGGAACATGCTGAGGAGTTACTGTTCCTGTGGAAGAAGTTGCAGTGAGGTTCTCGCAACTGGTCCATTTAGATTGTTTCTTGCAAATTTGGTTATGCAATTCATACAGACTTATGTCGATATCTTTCTTGCAATACGGGTGGAATTTTGCATTTCTTCCATTTTCGCTCTGTTTTCTCTTTCTAGGTTCAGCAAAGGTTGCCTTGTATATTGGGTCACTATTTTTCCTTGCTGTTTCTGTGTCAGATTCTTCAAAATATTGAACGTATCCGTATGATAAACGTCCCTTTTTGTCTCGTATGGTCTCATAATATACCATTTTTCCAAACTTCGCAAAGTGCTGGAAATAGTTCTCATCTTTTTCTTTGTCGATGCCTTGCTAGGGTACAATGCAAAATGAGTATAGCCAGGATTGGTCATTTTCTAAATATTTCCATTGGGTTTTTGCACTGGTTCCTTATCTTATGTCACAAGTTTTTAGTCCTGCCGTGTTGGGGTTCAATAGCATTGTTATTTCACAGTCCTTTGATGTCGGTGTGCTCTCAAGTGGACCAAGTATTGGGCATATGAGGGCATAATGCGTTTTGGTACATGTGATTGTGGGTTCTGCATTGAATTTAACGTATTTTTCTTGATTATAATTTACTGCCAGATATTTGTGCGATGGTTTTACGAACACTATCTCCGTTGTGTGATTTTGCTCGTTTTGTGGCACTGCCACCGAATGTAGTTTGTAAATCTGATATGGTTCTCTGTCCACTAGGGGTACGTGTATCACGGCAATGGTCCTTCCATCTTGATGGATTGCGTCGACTTCTGATATTTTGGTTATTTCTTCTATTCTCAAGTGTTCTGTGGGTATGGCAAAGTCCAGATTTTCGCTGGTTCTTTTTACGTCCGTCATAATTTGATGTAGCATGCTTGTTGTTATAAGTTCCGGATGGATCTTTCGTTCTTTTAGGTATCTGAGTATTTTTAAGACCTTCTCGTTGCTTTTTATTAAGTGTTCTAGTGTTGATTCTAGGCGCCTCACATATACGGTTATTTCTATTAGATGTTTTAGTCCATCTTCTTCTTTTATCCTTTTGTTCACTGTTTTGGTTAAGCTTGCTTCGAATCCTTGGAGCACTTTCTGGTGGTTTTTGGTTATATTATATAGTTCTTCAAATTGCGGTGAGACTATGTGCGCATTTTGGTCCATTATTTGCATGATTTTCGTTTGGTCCTGAAATAACGTGTCTATGTTCTTGTTAATGTTGTCCACGTCATCAGAGGTGACTAAGCCGAATAAGCTTTTGCTTATTGAGCCTATTATTCCTAGGGGTGCTATTCTTTTCACTCGAATACTTCTGGGGTTTCTCACTGTTGGATACGATTGGTATGTCATTGTTTTAATGGTTTCGTTTATTTGTTTTTGCACTTCTTTTAAGGTTTGGTCCTTCAACTTTATGAGATCTAGTCCTATTGCATGTTTGCATTTGGTCTCTTCAATTCGCGTCAAACAGCTATTGTAGACGGCCTTGTATGACTCTAATGGTGCATGTGTCTGCATGAATTCATCTACGTCGATGTAGATTTAAATTTTCCAGTCAGCTTTTTTTGTCCTCGTGACGTCCACTCTCTCGAAGTAGATGCCAGGATTCGGGTCCAATGGGTCTATTTGATATGGGGGTTGACTTCGGGTCGTTATTATTATATTAAAAATTATGATCAAAATTTTATTTAATTTGTTCATCCTGCAAATTTAGATATGAATTAGTGACAGTTCATAAAATTTAATTTTATAAATGTATTATTTACAATTTATTTACATTTATATGCGGTTAATTAATCAGAATTGGTATCAAAGTCGTCCTCTACATGTTTTAATTTATCAATGTGTTTTCGAATTCTTTTGCCATTAGGATATTCTAAAATTATGTTTTTCCTGCCAACGAATTCAATGATTTTCAAGGGTTTGTTTCTGTATGTATCAAATTTACTGACTCGGGGTTCATTAATTAACCTAGCATATCCGCCCACTTTTCCCTTAAACGCTCTAACCTTCTTGTCATACCTCGTTTTTGTTTTGACTTTGTTAGCTATTTGGGTTTCGCCTGCTAAAAATTTTATCTCCTCCAATCTTAGTACTAGATCCCGCATGTAAACATTATTGGTTGTTAATTTTTCATCGGATGGTATCCTTAAGGGAAAACGCGGTACCCTCCCATAAACCAGTTCAAAAGGGGTAACATTGGTTGCCGCGTGTATGCTGGTATTATACGTGAAGGTGGCAAATGGTGTCAGATGGTCCCAATTATCATATTTCTCAGAATATATTCTGATGAATTCTATGAGCGGAGCGTGACTTCTTTCTAGTGATCCATTTATTTTAGGTCTATATCCTGAAGTTGTTAAATGGTTTATTTTAAATAACTTTAGTAGAGATTCAACTATGTTCGACAAGAAGCTGGTTCCTCTGTCTGAAAGTATTGCTCTTGGCGCTCCAAATTGGCAAATGAGGTATTTCGCTATTGCATCAGCAATTGTGGTTGCATGTAGGTTTTTGATGGGTATTGCTATGAGGTACTTTGTTAGATTACACTGCATGGTTAGCAAATGGCAATTTCCTCTTGGCATCATTCTAAGTTTCCCTACGGTATCTATTGATACTTTGTCGAAAGCCTCTATTGGTGTGTCCGTGATGATCATAGGTTCTCTTGTCTTGAATCGTTCTATTTTCTGTTCCTGGCAATTCGCACATCGTCTAATGTAGTCTTGAACGTCGTTCCTCATTCCAGACCAATACTATCGCTCTTATCTTTTGATAAGTCTGGTTAATTCCTTTATGTCCTCCTGTTAAACTATCACGAAGGTGACTGATTATCTCTTTCCTGTGTTTTTCAGGTGGTACTTCTGCCTTGCCATAACACATGGTTACTCTTATCCCACTTCTGTGAAAGTATTCATAGAGCATTTCTATGATGGTTGGAGATCCTAGTTGGTCCAAGATATCTCCTTTTCTAGCCACTCGAAAGCTTTTGATACTTTTCTCTACGAGTAGTTGTTTTAGGTTCATGAGTGCTTCACGTAGATTCGGTATTTTGATGGTCTTGAAGTATTTGTCTTTCACTATCACCGTAAATATGTGATGTTTCTTAAAAGGAGTAATTATCACTTGTCCTGACTTTGGTTTCTTGTTTTTTATTTTTGCTAAATCAATGGCTCCTATTTCTTCTAGCAGTCTGGTGACGGACCACGTGTTGTCACAATCGGCTGACAAAAAATGTACAAGGTTGTCCCTCTTGTGTGTGAGACATTCTCTCATAGTGATTATGTTGTGAGGAGCTCGTATCATTCTTGCCGTCATATGGGTTAAAGCACTGTCAGATTCTTCATCGACTTGGTGGGAATCACAATTTTTATTTAGCGGTTCCAAGTCTGGTGGTGTAGGTATAAGAAATGGCATGGTTGGTTCCGGTGGCTTCGAAAATCTTATGTCTATTATTGATCCTTCTTCGGCCTCTATCTCGCTCAGTACTCCTAGTTTTCTTTTGCTCTTGAGTTTGTTTCGGGGTGTACTATTGGCTGTAGGGCTGTCACTTTTTATCGTAGGTGTCACAGATAAGGTTCTTCTTACTTGTGGAGGTATAATATCTGTTACACTGTCAACGTCTGATTCATCTCCTGTATTTTCTTGACCTGATGCTTCTTGTAGTTTCTCTCGTGCTCGTTTTATTAGTTTCTGCACACCTTTTCTCCATACATCATCTACGTCACATTCGTTTACGAACCTTGGGTCCGACATGTAGATGGTTTTACGCACGTCTTCTGGCACATTGTCATCATTTGAGAAATGCGAAGGTAGTTCTAGTTGTATTGCTATTTCAGTCCCTGATTTGCTGATATCCGTTCCTTTATCCATTTCATATCTTCTCATTCTCTCTTCAAAATTTCTACTAGCCTCTTTCACTTCCTGTTTTGTCAGAGTTGCTTTTGCGGACAGATTTTCTATTGAGTCTTCATCAGTGTTTTCTTCACTTTGAGATCCTTCTACTGCACTTAACTCGATGGCAATATTACTTATAGTTTTGTCTTGATTGTCCTCTAAAGAGAATACCTCATTTTCTGGTATTTCCTGCTTTTCGTCCTCTGTTGTTTCTGAGTCTTCCACTCGTAACCCACTGTATCTAGGGTCTGGCAATGGTGGTTTATCTAAGTCGCTGTCTTCGTTGGCTGTGGACGATAGCCATGATCTTCTAGACGGGTTTACTGTCATAGAAGTGTCTGAATCTATGTTGGACAAACTTTCTGGCAACTCTCTGGCTTTGACAGAGGTCATTTGTGTTGTCGATTCTTCAACCCTGGTTGACGCTTTCGCTTGTACGGGTTTCTTTGGATCGATGGTTTTGAATAATTTGGTTGCTTTTCCTTGTTTAATGTACTGCCCTGGACTTGCTATTTGTGTACGTTTCGCTCTCGTTCTCTGTGCTATCACGCTATGATCTAGTTTAGGTGGTTCTTTATTTGTTTTAGCCCCTATGGGTCTGCCTCTAGGTCGGGGTGCAATGGTCTTTTCGGATGCTGATTGAGCTCTGCTGCGAAAGCCGGTGTTCTGCATGGGTCCCTTGTCTTTAGTTTTATTTTGATCTTCTTTTGTTTTTTCATCAATTACTATTACTTTGATTCTTGGCAAATTTTCGTTAATTTCCTTTTCAGTCATTTCTGTATGATTTCTTGACAAAGCATCAGCGTTCTTATTTAATTTCCCAGGTTTGTATTTAAATGTGTATTCATAACCTGTGAACCTGAACATCCACCTCATGAGTCTTTGTCCAGGGTCTTTTCTGCTATGCATCCAATTTAAAGGTTCATGGTCGGACACCAGTGTAAATTTACGGCACAATAAATATGGTCTAAACTAATGTAGAGCATATAGTACCGCTAAGCATTCCTTTTCAGTGGTGGAATAATTTCTTTCATCTTTGTTTAGTGCCCTCGATAAATATTGGACTGGGTGATCAAATCCGTCCATTTCTTGGCTCAAGACTGCTCCGATTGCGTAGTCTGATGCATCAGTGGTCAGAGTGAATTCTTTATTGAAGTCAGGAAATTGTAATATGGGTTCTTCCATGAGGCACTGCTTTAATTTTTCAAAACTTTCTTCGCACTTTTTGGTCCACTCAAATTTCACATTCTTTTTCAATAAGTCATTTAATGGTTTTGCAATTTTAGCAAAATCTTTAATGTACTTTCGATAATAGCCAAACATTCCAAGTACTTCTCTTATATTCTTTGCGTTTTTGGGTGTGGCTAATTTAGCTATTGCTGCAACTTTCTCTGGATTTGGTTCCACGTCTCTTGCATTGATTATGTGTCTTAGAAAACCCACTTCTTTTCTGAAAAATTCAATTTTGTCTGGTTGTAGAACTAATTTCGCCTCCCTCAGTCTTTGCATCAAATTTCTAATTCTGCTTTCATGCTCTTGTAAATCTTTGCTGTAAACAATGATGTCATCTAAATACACAAGCATTTCAATGTTTTGAAGTCCTCTAAGTACTTTTTCCATTAGTCTTTGAAAAGTCGCTGTGGCATTTTTCAAACCTTCTGGCATTCTGGTATACTCATAATGTCCATTGATCGTTGTGAAAGCTGTTTTATAACAGTCTTCGGGTGCCATTGGTATTTGTTGAAAGCCGCTTGCTAAGTCGAAAATGGAGAAATACGTTGCACCCCCCAATTGGTCCATGATGTCTGCGATAGTTGGCAATGGATATGCGTCTCTGATTGTTTTCTTGTTCAATTCTCTAAAATCGATTACCATACGCCATCTTGGGTTTCCATGGCTGTCAGGCTTCTTGGGTACTATCCAAATGGGTGAGTTGCACGGAGAATTAGACTCTCTTATGATTCTGTCTCTCAATTTCTTTTCCCCGCTGTCTCTTACAACTTGCTTATGTTGCGGAGGATGTCTATATTGCTTGGTATTGATGGGTACATCGTTTTCTAGATGTATATAATGTTCAATCATATCTGTGCATGGAAGTTTGTCTCCTGCGAGCAGAAATCGGCCCAAGTAGTCTTCGATAATCCGATCGACTATGTCCAATTCTTCTCGATTTAAATTATCTCTCCTGATTGCTTCTTTTACTCTTTCTAGTCCCTTTATTTGATCCACAATCATGTCACTATTAAACTCACTGTCAGTTTCTTGCAGGAAATCTGGTCCTGTGTCAAAAGGTATTAGTTGGATCCACTTCTATCGTCACGTCTTGTTCGCTGGTGTTGATGGTCATTATCTTGCAGGCGTTGTTCACGTTTGTCACTATTCCTTCACCCACGAAGAGATTTTCATTCCCCACGTCAATTCTTGGTACGTATCCTTCTTCCAGGTTGCTTTTGATTAAGTTGATTTGTATCACTTGTCTACTCCTCGCTTTTATTGTATGTGTCACCTTCCCTGGGCTTTGTTCTGTTTCTCCGATTATTGTTTGTTCTGTTACTTTATTCCCTTCTTCACTTGTAGGTTCTACTTTTAGTATTTCGTTGGCCTGTTTACATTTATATTCTTTTCTTAGATTCTTTGGGTTATGTTCTTCTTCGTGTCCTATGAACGGTATTGGGTGCATCACATCTCCGCTTATCATTAGCGCATTTTTGTAATAGGATATCACAGCCTCTTCTTTCTTTAGGTGATTGCGTCCTAACATTCCATCAAATGGAATTGGAAAATCGTCCGATATTATTTGAAATTTCACTGGGGTACCTTTTATATCTAAATATATTGATGCGTACGTCTTCACAGTTTGGTTTGTGATTCCGCCTAGCTCTCTAGCGTCAGCAGTACAGATGGGTATATCATCAGCCAATACACTTGCTTTAATTAAGTATACTGTGGCCCCGTTGTCAATCATGAATTCCACCCATGGTTTAGTGGTTCCAACTGGTATTCTTATCCTTACTGCTGTGGCCTTGTCATCCTCCCAATCAACATTTTGAGATCCTTTACAGTTTGTGGACCACATTCTTGATAGTTCTCTGGTCTTGTCAAAATTGCCATCACTGGTGCCTTCGGCTGATTGTTGCTCGGACCCGCTGGGTTCGTGTTTTTGTTCTCGTTGTACGCCTGTAACCTTGGCTTTGGCTCGCGATCCTGGGGTTGTGGCGAGCCTCTTGGTAGTTTAAATTATTTCTTTGGGCTTGATCATTATGTTGTTGATGATTATTGCGCCAATTAGTGTCATTTCTTCTATCCGATATTCCGGGGCATCGTAGTATCTCCCAGTTTCATGATCGAATATTTGCTGATTCCCCCTGTTCCCGTTGCTATTCCAAGCCTGCCAATTATTGCGTTGTTGCTGCCCGTTGTTATAGCTACGATTGTAAGTTCCTCGTCCAACTTGATTGCCGTAATTGCTTTGGTAGCCTCTTCCTCGATAGTTGTTGCTTCGATAATTATTTTGTGGATTTTCATAATTATTTTGTGGATAATAATTCTGGGGTTCATCTTGCGACGTTTCATTGTATGTTCTGTCATTCACATACCCCACGTAATTTGAGTTCTGTTGATAATTTTGATAGCGATTCTCGTGTCGGTATCCTCTGTAGCGACGATAATTGTCACCATTTTGTGGCCCATGATAGTTCTCTTGATTATTATAGTATCGGTCTCTACCTCTGTATGGTCTTGAATCTGGAATTATTTTTGCTTCCATTCTGGTTTCTAGTCTCACTGCTTCTTTATAAGCTTCTCGTAAATCATTGGGTTTACTGTAGTCCACTCGTTCAGCCAAATTTGCAGGTAAACCTTTAATAAATATATCCACTGCTAAGTTTTCCAATGGTGCCATCATTTCATTTTTGAACTCTCTTCCTTTTTTTTCCTTTAAAGCATTTTTAGCACTGTTCAAAAGCACATTTATCTCATCATAAAAATCGCCTACTGTGTCTTGTTCTCTCATTGTCACGTTTTGTATTTTATTATTATAATAACTGAAATTTCTTCCGGGTCCAAATCTTTGCTTTAAATGTTACATTAAATCTTCTACACTTTTTATTGTTTTGTTGTTTAAACTTTTGTTTGCTGATTCCGTTATTTTGTGTAGGGCGTGTTGTAAGAATTGAGGCTTAATCGGGTCACTGACTAATTCACTGGCGTTCCTCAAGTCTTGTATGTAGTCTCAAAGATTTTTCTTTCCATCAAAACTTGGAATGCCACTTATGTAGTTCATAAGTGCAAAGCTGTTAGCCATGGTGCTCATTAATAGCATACTTGCGTCTGGTACTCCTCCACTGGCTGAATCATCATTGTTTGAGGCGTTTCCTGTCATCTCGAATAGGTACTCTATATCTATTTTTTTTTTTCTATACCTTCTAGGTAATCTAGATAATCACTTGTGTCGTCGATTGATTTTCTTGCACTCTTATGGTACTTTGAGTTATTTAATATGCTTTCAGTTACTTTAGTTTTCTTTTTCTTGCTTAATTTATTTTTAATTAATTGTAGAATTTTGCTTAATTTATGCCTCCGCTTTCACTTGTCGCCACTATATCTTTATTTCAAGAAGTTTGTTTATAAATTCAAAAACCAAAATTTAAAAATTTCGTGCCTTGGAAACATGCAAAAGGTATAGACTCTAAAAAGTGGTGTAAAATGGGTACGTAATGTTCGTAAAAGGGGCAAAAAATAATTATTTCAAGGATAATTCACGCAAGTAGGAATAAAAGTTCCAAAAAGTGACTAAAAACCATTTTTTTTTTAATTGTTATAAACTTCGCTTGCTTCTTATATTCTAAATGGAAATTAAATAAGTGTGCTTTAATAATTAAATTCCCAAAACCCCAAAAAAACTAGTATTCAAGAGTTAAATGCTATTAATTAACCTAGTTTCAAATTACAATTCTTAAAATTCTAAAAAGTATCAACAAAATTGTTTATTCGAAAATTATTATAAAAGTTGGTTAATCAAATTAAATTAAGTCATTAAATTTCGGTACGTGATGTTAAGGCTAGCAAAAAAAATTAATGATTTAACGAAGTTTCGAAATCTCTATGTAAATTGCATGTAAGGCGTCAGTCGATAAAAGAGCTAAGTAAACGCGATAAAAGAAACAAAATTGATAATCTAGGCAATCGTTAGGATGTTTGAAATTAATTAAGTGCGAAAAATAATTAATTAGTTGAGGAAAAACCCGAATCAAAACTATTATCCAAAGAGAAGAAATTCTTAATATTGAGTCTTTTTTATGAAAACAAAGAATTCAATGTCCACTTAATATTTAATTAATTAAACTCTAAACCGTTAATTATTATTCCGTAGAGCGTAAAGCTTCCTTAATAAGATAATGAAAAGAAGGAAAAGAGAAAAAAAATTATTTATTTATTTATAGGAAATGTTAAATGAACCCTATTTTACATCTAAGTTAACTAATAATAATTGTTATTGTCATAGAACCCTTAAAATATCGATATTTCGCTCTTACTATTTGAATTTCGCGCCTGCTCAAAATGGCTGCCGCGCGCTCTCTCTGCTTCTTGACTCTACTCCGACTCGACCGCGTCAGTTGCGCGCGCCTAGTCTCGGACCACGGTAAAGTTTCTAGCTGTGTCTAGTGACCACCTTTCGCACGCATGCGTCTGCGCCCGTGTTCGCTCTGAACTAATACGTGCCGTCGGCTGCTATGCTACAATGGCTAACCTCACCCGCGTCGCGTACTTTCCCTTTCGATTATTGTTATTAAATGGCGGTGAAAATAGTGCGCACGTGTAATCTGTTGGTCCGCGAGTGTGTTCTCTACCTGTGTCGGTGATTTTTGGACAGTGTTTATTAGTGAAAACAGGAAATATGAGTGTGGGCCCAGGACTCTCTACCCCAAGCAGTGTGCACACTTGTTGCTGCTTATTAATTAGATAAGTTTTCCTTGAAATTTTACTTAAACATAAATTGTTTGCATAACACTAGAGCTTGTTGCTTTGTGTTAAATAACCTTTTATTTGTTCTAGGATGGTGCAAGGCTTCTCAACGGCTTCTTTCCACCTGCGACGAGTCAAGGAAAAATATGTAGGTATATGTTGTTCACGGGGCCAAACTAAATTTTCTGGTTCAAACTTCCACGGTCAACGTCAACTTTCTGATTTCTTTGGTTCTACGCAATGGTCAACAATGTTGCAAGCCCGAATAAACTGGATGAATATCTCTTTTCATGTACGTGCTTCTGCTTTTACTTTGTTTTCAAAAATTCAAATTTTTCAAATTAACATTACTCACTGCAAAATATTCACGTGCTATGCATATCTAATTATTTTAACTTGAGTGTTTAGAGTACAGTTGTGTAATAAAAGGGACTCGCACGAGTACTTCAAAGTGCGTTTTCATATTCTATCTTTTTTTCACTACTTCAAACAATGAGTGTGACTTTACCAATTTGTTGTCAGTCGCACTCTTTCTTTCTTAATAATCTCTGATACCAATTTTGATTTTCTTTTTATAGAATGGGATGAATATTCCTGGTCCTGAACAGTCAATTTTCACTTCTGCTGTGAAAATCGAATTTCAGCACCAGAACACCTGCGTAATAAGGACGCTTTGATTCGACCAGATTGAAGTATGTATATTATAATTATATTGGGTTCACTTGTGTTTTCTTTCAATTAGAATGTTTTTAGCTAAGATAATTTTATTTTCAGCCAATTTTTGGAGATTTGAAAATTTCTCTTTTTAAAATTTATATCCTCGATAATCTTTCTTTTCGATCCGAATATTTTCCTAACACGTTTTTCTTCTCGACAGGCTGAACGAACATGAACAAAGTAACGATTGATTTCGAATTTGGGAAAACCGAAGCTCGCAAGATGGCCGCCCCCTTGACTACCCACGCGCGTTGGACCGACACAAAGGCTCTGATGACGCGACGTCAAGTTCCCAAGCGACGCTTTCGACTGTGCTGCGCGCAGTTTGAAATTCGACACTTGCCTTTGTTACGAGTACCTCGCGTGATTTTACTTCTAAAAAATTTTCTCTTTTTTTTTAATCACTAAGCGTTCAATTATTTCACTTCACAATTAATTTAATTTTTAAACTTTCTTTCGGGACGCGGACACTGATTTTAACCGTTTATCTCATTCTTGTTAATGGACCAAATTCACTCGCGTAATATTTAGTTTTTATTCGAAATTTATTCTAATTCAATATATTAATTTTTAGATATTCATGCAAAAATCAAGATTTGGACAAGAGAGAATAAAACTTAGATCGTGTCGGCAGAAGGATCTCGGTGGGACCTCCAATTTTGTTATGGGAGATTTTGGCTAATTCTCCCTCAAAAATATATTATTTGTTTTTTTATGAGTCTGATGTACACGAACAGCTATACAGTTGTTAAGCAAATACGTAAGGAATGAATGATTCGCACGACTTGCTTCTACGATCAACACTCTTACTCTCTCCTTTCTATTTCATTAATGATGTGATCCCAATTAAAATTTATCTCAATTTCTTACCTTGATCTTTTGATATGTGAGAGATACAAATGGTCCGATCTTTTCCAAATAATGTTTAGTGACTTTGAAGGGTGGATTGAACAAAATACTCCAGTTTATTGAAACCAAGATTCCGTTGTATTTGTTTCTTTCTTTATTTCCTTTTTTTCTTTTAACCAATAACAATTCTGTATTCGGTAAATTGAACCAATGAAATCCTCACTAAACCGAAAATAAATAACTTTTCTCTCAATTGATTCTAAAAGATGAATTTCTTTCTTTGTCTAATTGACTCTACAAAAATCTAAACTCTTGGATGAATTCTTAATGGTCCGCCGGCTTTGTCGCCCGATCACGGAGTGAGGGAGCAGCGTGGTTCGAAAGCGCTCGGAAGAGGTTCCGGACCTCCCACGCTGTCGCCAGCTTACTTCCCCTCAGCCGCCTTACAATGTCGACGCTTGTTGCACTCATTAGGCCTTACGGGGCCTGGCAACTAGTTGCGCGCCGAAACTGCAACGTAGCTCCGCACGTGCGCTTCTAGCCGTTGGCGGGGAAGTTGTTTAGGTCATCGAGATTCTTAGCCACTTGATACTTTTGTGGCCTTGAGTCTCGCTGTACCTTTTTACGTGTGGAAATTTCTCGATCTTACTTTTGAAATTATTATTTCAAATGCGAGATCGAGAAAGTTGTCACGTAACACGGTGTAATATTTTTATGGCTAGAGTATATGTGTTTCTAGCATTTCACATCAATCGTGCTTAGCACAGCATTTAATTTATTGCAATCTAATTTTGATAAAACGTATAGAGCAGCTGAAATCACATAAAGTTTTTCTTTGTTTCAAATGGCCCGATATTAATTTGAATATCTACGGTAGAAATAAAAACTCAAGCAAGGATAGTTCTTGTAATATTTTTGTGTTAATAAACGTACAGTACGCATCGCTATATTATAGGCTTATTGTGGCTGGCGTGAACATACGCGCGTCGAGCCTTTCTCATGTGACACGTTAAATACGACGCGTAAATTTTTATATTATAACTAAGCTGAAGCACGTTTTGCGTCGAAAATCATAATATGCTTCCATTGTTTTAGGTAGCTTGATATTTTCTTGAATTTTTACAGAAGAAACGAAGATATGAATGAGAGTAGTTTTCGTTAAAATGTCACGATAATAATCGCGCAATATGCACCGCTGTATTATGTACTTATCATGACATAAGCATGCGCGCGTCTAACCTCTCTCATGCATTATGTTAAATACGGCGCGTAAATTTTTGCATACTAATTTAGCTGAAGCGTGTTTTACGTCAAGAATCACAAGATATTTCCCTTGTTTTAAATAAACTGATATTTGCTTAAATTTTCACGATAGGAATGAACGTATGAATATGAGCGGATTTTCTTTTTTGACAAAATTTTATAACAATGAGCATCGCTGCACTATGGGCTTATTGCGGCGCGAATATGTATGCGTCGGGCTATCCTAGTGCATTATACTAATTGCAACATGATAAGCGCGGCGTGTGAATTTAATGTATTATAACTTGGTTAAAGCATGTTTTGCCTCAGACATTGCGAGATATTTTTCCTATTTAAGATGCTCTGATAGTTATTCGATTTTCTACAATGAAAATTAAGATGTATTTGAAAATATTTTTGCCAAAATGAACGTATAATATACGTCGCTGTATTGTGCGCTTATCGCGGCGAGAGTATGCGCGCGTCAAGTCTCTCATACAGCATGCTTAACGCGGCGCGTGAACTTTTTGTATTATAACTTGGTTAAAGCATGTTTCTCGTCAAAAATTATGAGACTTTCTTAATGCCCAAATATTCGTTCAAATTTCTACATTAGAAACTGAGACGCACCTGAAAGTATTTTTCGTCAAAATCTAGAGGCGAATGTATGCGCATAAGATTTTATATTCTAACTTAGCCGAAGTGTGTTTGATATTGAAATTTATGAATTATTTTATTTAATTTAGACAGTTCGATACTTGTATGAATTTTTACATTATAAATGAATGCATGAATGTAAGTATGTTTTATCAAATCTTCGTAGTAATGAACTTATAATATCAGCTGCTGCCTTGTATATCCACTATAGCGCAATATATTGCGCTAGTGCATATAATCGGATCCTATTTGTTTAAATTTCTTTTGCCAACACATACTCTGTGAAACTGTCCCGTATGCGATTTTTCCGAGCAGAGACTAAATCGACACAATAATTCAATTAATGAAAATCCCGGATTTATCAATAATCTATTCGAACTATCAATTGATTTATCACCTCTCGATACCGCTACTTAACTTACAAGAATATCTTCTATACTGTAACGGACGGAGAGGAGACGAGTCGGAAAGCGAAAAAGAGTAGACGCGGGCTTAAATCGCGGACCCCGAGATTAACAAGCGGGAGCTCTAACCACTGAGCTAACGTCTACGATGCAAGCGCATGCTATCCATCGTAGTACAGCTCTGCGGACTCTTATCGCTGACTCGTCTCGCAGCTCGCGTTGCAGACGTGTGCGTCTGTGACAATACAAAGCTTCTCCAGTTCCTATTAAACAAAATCTGAAAAATCTATCAAACACTTTCGCATACATCTGGCCCGAAACCCAATTTTTCGCTATTAGCCTAAATAAACACAACTACATTCCCATTACAGCTGAAAGTCTTGACAAATGCAAAAATTTCAATGATCTCATACTTTGCAAAAATACGGAACATGTACGCGAGATAAGAAAGAATGCGGCCTGTGAGATAAAGTTCGCCATCAAGGACATGAGTTTTAATATCACGCACTGCAACATAAAATTAATCAATTACACGATACATATTGGCTCAAATTACACGAACAAAACACCTGGCTATTCTCAACTATCAACTGCGAAACCTTATTCATACAATGCCAAAGATCGGTACACTCAACACATGAATTAAACGGAACCGGTATCTTGCGTTTAAACGCGGTCTGTACGGTTCACACTAACAACGCAAGGTTTACTGCGTCTAGAACCTATAACTTACAAACAACTGAAATATTTTACCCTAACATAACTATTGATATTTATACTATGCTTAACAGTACACCGGAAGCCAACATTTTTCCTCTTATTTAAACGAAATAATAGAGAGCGAGATAGCTCTCAAAGCAAAGAATTTACACAAAATACATACTGATACACTCAGCACAGGTTCAAGTTTTCATGACATCATACAAAAAGCCTAATCTCTATCGGAGTTTCACAAAGCTAATAGCAATTTCGAAGCATTTAAAAACACAGTTCAAATCTCAGGATATACGCTAGCAAGCATAGCACTGTTTATAATCATAGTTTGGAAATGCGCAATCCCGGGGGTCCCAAATACTAAAATTACTAACAGTTTCAGCCACACCGGAACACGCGACAAATAGCCATGTTATAAGACTCGACTTACGCAGAATAAACAGCCAAGAAAGAATGCAGCCGCTTTACGACCTTCAAATTCCATGGGCGATAAGTGCGCCTATGCCGATTCCATTGAATGTCAACTACACCCAGAATTAGAGAGCTCCTCGACAACTCGAGCCCTCAGCATAAAAAAACACACCATGCACTGCCAGATTTTATAAACAATGACGAACCTCAGAAAAATCAGTACTCCTCGAACCATCATGTAACACATCGCTCCTAGCCAACATGGAGAAAATACAGCATATATGTGAAGTCATCGACTCTCTCGAAGTTCAATCAACGTTACTGGAAGACCTAACGCTTGACGACACCGCAAGCAAGAACATGCTTAAGGCCGCCGTCTGCAATTTGAGAGTGTCCATGCTAAACTTGGAATTTATTGCAAACAACATTTTAAAGAAAGTAGAAGAAGAGAAGGAGAAGACATTGTAACCTGTCCCGTCAACTAGTGGCACACAGGGCAAGGCCGCAATTTACACAGAAACAATATCCGACCAATCTTCAAGTAGCGCTAGTGAAAATACAATCAAGAAAAAGAAAAGTGCACTTAGGAGAGTAAGGAGAGAGGAAAAGAGAAAATTAAAGAAAATTAAAGAAAATTAAAGAATTAAATTCAATGTCGTAGTGCACGTGCACATGGCACCTGTGAACTCGGCCGGATCAACTACCCAAGCTGCACCATTCCAATCTACCTCACAAACAACGCAGCAGTGGAGGGAGAGTAAGGAAACCTTAACAGAGGCAACAAGTCCTAGCTGCGACACATGCGAGGATTCTTGCATGGGTCCTACCTGCAACTGCAGCAGCCAAAGTGAAAGTGATTAGTGAAATATGTAGTGCGAATGAGGTGTGAGGAAGTATGTAAGGTATGGGCTATAATGGCATTAGATTATAACTAATTATTATTAAAATTTATTAAAATCACGACATTTCAATGCATATACATTATACACTTGTATGAGATCAAGTCTTAAAGTCAGTAAAAACTTCAAACATTTCAGTTACAAAATATTTAAATATAAATGTCATTATTTTAGTAAATTAATATTCGCGCAATTCCATGTTAACGCAAAGATAAATAAAAAAAAATTTTTTAAATGTAGACTACGTAACATTAAAACCAACAACTCAAATTGTTCATCATAATCTTTAGCTTAAAATATTAAAATAGGGAATTCAATATAATAAAACTCACACGGCGGCAGAAAATAATAACATTAAAATATTTATAAGAAAATAATATCAAACCGCTTTCAAGGTTCCGTACGTGCAACTTACAATGAAAATTGCATATTTAAACGATTAAAATCACACATGAAAGTATAAAAAAAAAATGTATTACACGTAATTACCAGCTCGCGGCTCAGTTCTACGGGAATCACACTATCAAATACACCTCTCTCTCTATCCTTTAATAGAGACCATTCAATACATTCAGTGAAGTCTTTCTTGCACCTTTCATCAAGTTCCTAGGCCCATCCTATGAACGCTACGACCATCCTAATTCCCGACTATCCCACGTAACACTATAAAATTTTAATACTTAACGAAATCACGTAAATGTTCTCGCCAGTGATAAATAACTATATGTACATAGATAACTTTTTTGATAATATAAAAATTTCACGTTGCACACTAGATAATAATGAGACATCATATTTTTCTATTTGTTTACTAAAATTTTTGCGTCTTCATTTTTATGATAATCAGTGAACAAGTTTAGAAAAATTAAAATTCGAAAAAATTAAAGGATGTAAGGCAAAATTTTAAAAACTGAAATTATGAAATTAAACAATTTCTAAAACGAAAATGTTGAATTGAAATACTAGGAAATATAAAATAACAAGAGTTTAGAGTTTTTTTAATTTAGAATTTAAATTTTATCCTAGTGGAATTGATAAATGTGAAAAATTGTGATGAATCGTGTGCAAACGTAAAACATTGTATCGTAAATGTGTACAAGTGTGAAACACTAAAAAAAAGCATTAAGTTTTGAAACAAGAAGAAAAATTAATTTACAGAATATATTACACTTTATTTCATGTTGTTGCACATTTATACAAACATTTCTTACGATTTTTCACGAATCTAAGATAGGATCGAACTCATCTCCAGCGTGTCAGTCAAACGTCTAACCGCCTCAACTAATATCATATACGCTTATATATTTCTTTCTTATAAGGAGCACTTAATATGCTGTCTGAAAATTGGTTAACAGGCCACATCACATTGGTTAAAACCACATCCTAGAGTAACCATTAGCACATTAAAAATTCATTTTAAAGTAGAGTTGTGTCGTTAGGTATATCGGAAAAACCAGACTTGTGACAAGTGGGAAATAATGTGCATCATTGTGAGGAAATGTGAAACACTCTGCATAAGTGTCACATGAAAATATGTATATATATATACTTTTTTTGCTAAAAACGTAAATGTGAAAAACTGTGAAAGAATGTGAAAAATTATGACAATTTTCTTGTTAGCGATGTTTCAAATATTGATATAAAATTTTAATTTTTCACATTCTTTCACAATTTTTCAGTATTTCACATTTTTTATTTCCACTAGGGTATTTTACTTGCTCCTAGAGGAAGCTTTGTAATAGTAACATTTTGAGTTTCGTCAAAACTTCTCGAAAATACTTTTTGGTGTGTTAGAACTTAAATCAAGTGTTTTATGAAAATGTCCGTATGGATGCGTGTGTGTATGCGTGTATTTATACCTAATATGTCTGGAACTACTCCGTCAATATCAATAAAATTTGACATGCATATATTTTTTTGAATTCTAAATTCGGGAAAAACAGTTATTTTTCAGTTTCTCAACTATTTTTCTTTTTATGTCCATTTTTTGATTTTTGAAAATCGCTATTTTGCGTTTTTTTCAACCATTTAATTGTTACAAACAATTCAGCTAGAATGCATTATTCGAAAGAGAATAAAATCATCTACTTTTCCTCGTTTGGTCCTCGGGATCGACCGCTTTGTTTGGCAGATAAAATGAAAAAGGTGATTTTTTTTAATTTATAACTCTGAAACTAAACATCATAACCTCGCGAAAAAAATTATGTCGATGGGTCACGTATCAAACTATATCCCATTAAAATTTCAAGTAATTTGACTATTTATTTTTTCAGTTATAAATCGAAAACTCAAAAAAATGAGTTTTTTGTGCCTCGATTACGGACGTAAAAAGGTCTGATTGCACTTGAGATTTTGGGAAAAAGTATATATTTTATGTGTTTTGGCTAAGTTCATTCCACAGCTTTCAAACCCCTATGGTTTTTAAGATATCAAGGTTTCAATTTTTTTTGTCTGTAGTCAAATGCTTCAAAATTTTATTTGGCGATTCACGATAAAAGCTAGCTGCTGCTAAAATTTTAAACTATTTCGTCAAATGATTCTCAAGTAAAGAGCTAAAATGTAAAAACCATTTTTCTCGAAACTTTTGCTTCCTCTTATAGGGGTGTCGTTGCACGTCGTTCAAGTCCCTCCCTATGAATTTATGTCATACTGATACACACATACACACATATATGTGTGTGTGTGTGTATATATATATATATATATGTGTGTGTGTATATATATATATATATATATATATATATATATATATATATATATATCTTCAAAATTAAACGATCGATTCTGTAACTTCGCTATTTTAGAGATTTTGATCGGATCTTTCTGATTATTATATATCTTTTGCTATAAGAAAATTGCTCCTATAGCAAAATAATTAAGCTTGGGAATATTTAAAATAGCATTTACATATTGTATTGTAAAACAATATTTTATTTATTGAAACAATAAATTTTGTTGGAGGAAGCTACGTGTCAATGAATTGGCAGCGGTTTTTTTGACTGTCATAGTTTTTTAATGTTATTAGAAATAATTTAATATTATTTTTAATATTTAGTTTCAAAATTTTACCTTCCATTATAAATCAATGCGTAATTTTCGTGTTTCAAATCTTTATTATTTAAAATTTTTACTATTACCCTTGTAAAGACCGTAATTGATATCAGGACGGGCTGCACGAGTCTACGAATAATTATTTAAATTAAAAGATTCTAGCCTTCGGCTCGAGAGCCTTATGTCACTAGAGTCACATGCGGACACAAAGATCTAAGTATGTCCCGCGTCTTCTCGTCTGCGCGGACGCGTATTTATGCACGGACGATATTCTGTCCCGGTGCCTGCTAAGCGGATAGGTCCGTTTTAAGCGGACGTTGTTGGTGTCCCAGCGATATAGTCACGCTGTAGTATCGCGGACTAGGATATGTGCACGATTATGTCGCTTGCCCTTACCTGGTGTGGCTTATGGTGTTGTCAGCAAGCGTGTTTACTCCTGTTCTCGTCTCGATGATTTTAGGTTGTTTTACGGGTTTTATAGATTATTAATAATAATTATACACTGATGATTAATTGTTATGGTTTTTGTTTTATTGGAGACAATCCGAAACTCAGCAGATGTTACAGTTTTGTATAATTCAGTTATTATAGTATTGATGTTATTACGTAGTGCGGCGGTTTATTTATAGTTACTTTTGACGTTTGTACAATTAAACTTAATTTACAATATATTTATATATTTGTTCTCTTTTGTGACCTAGAACTAGATAGTCCTTCGTGGCACGTCAGATACTGATTGGCCTTACTCTACACGATTACTCGTGGCAAAATTTACGATCTTATCTAAGCTGTGTTACCGCTAACGCCAGATTTATTGACGGTCCCTTCGCCTATTGCACTATGCAGACTCTCTACCAGAAAACAAGGAGTCTACTATATCTCGCACACAGAGTTTGAGTGGTTTGCACACACTCGATAAGCGATGCGTACGGAGAAATAGCACTCGTACTCGCTGACCGGGTACAGCCACACAACAACAGGTTACTTGTACAATCGGATCGTTTCCTGGCTTTTTAAAACCTCGGTAACGATTCAAGGAGTTGTGAAATTAAATGAAACGCGGCAACGATCGACCAATCAACATCTGACGTGCAAGGATGATGTAAAAAAGTAAGTTAGTAATACGCGCGTATAAGAAGTGCTGACTCGTAGGTCAAAGCACTCGCTCCGATGTTCGGCGATCGGTTTCGTACTGTCGCAATCGGTTTAGTATACTTCGTCTGTATCAGTACACGAATGCAGTCGTACAAGCGTTATACATATACGTAAATGCTAAAGTATGTATGAACGTGGGATATTACATCCTTATTAGGGATTGACATTAGGAAAAAAGATCTTAACAAAACTTGAATTTTATCACTATTGCAATACATATTTTAACCGAGCGACGTTAAGAGTGATGTAAATCGCGCTAGTTATACATTATTTGATAATAATTAATGATTATTTTCAACAATTTTTTTAACTAAAACATATATTTCAAATTTAACTGTTACAATCGATGTTCATATATTTATATATCTTGATATGTCATAATCATGTATATTTTTTAATATTGAATCTGAAATTTTAATTATTTTTTATGTATCATTTTTAATTGTAAATACATATTCACGTTCGCTTCGAAATTACGTTCGATTATCCATTTATCATTTTATAATTTATATAATATAGTATATGTCCTTTTCACAGGCAATAATACTACCTACAATTATTAAAAGTTATTTCGTTCTCAATATCCAAATGAATCAGGTAATTGATTGTCATTTAGTTTTACTCATGTTATAACAAGATATCACATACTTTTGTTTATTATTTGATTAGTTATATCATTAGATTCTTGGGTTCTTCACTCTGATATAATTTATTTTTATAACATTATAAGAATAATAGAATAAATTTTCTCGTTTTATCAGTACAAAAATAATTATCAACATTACGATTTTTTCTAGAACAACGTTGTTACAATACGTTGCTACATTTCCTTAGTTGTGTGATTGATTATTTCGTTTATTAAAATTATTTAAACGCACTATGTAATCAAAACTCGGTTTATTGAGATTTTTCATTAAATCTTTGTGTTTATAAATTTGTTGATTGATTCAATACAACGAATAAAGGTTTACAGCCCTCAGTTATTTAAAATACAAATATATGGTTTATTTACTCAACATGAATTCTTCTATCCTACTCTGTATCACGTAAACCCAAAGTATTATTATTAATTTTCAAAATATTCAATTATATATTAATTTTGTTTCAAATGAATTATTTTATAATGCTTATTACAATATTCAAAAATCAGTTTATTAATTTCTTCAAAGTAATATTCTCAATAGCTTATTGGTTTGCATCAATTAATTTTATAAACAATAATATTCTGCACGATAAAACGAGTGAGTTATTTACAACTCTAACAGCGACATCGTTTTTACGCAAGAATAAGGGTATTTTAACCCATATTGTTTTTAAAGAAGAGATACGTAACCTCAAATGTAGATAATAATGCAGCGAAGCAAAAACACTCGGTAAATATTTATGGAAATAAGTCCTGTTTTGTTACTTGAGGCTTTTCGAGGTCGCTGAATACGAATATCGTGACGGCAACGCTCTCCGAGGTACTTGGTGCCCAGAGTGGGCAGTATCAACGTCATCTCCTAGAGTTCCACGGAAAATTAATAACATATTTCGTCAAGTCTCGTTGATCGGGGGTTTTCGATGTCGCTAAACATTAATATAGCGACGTCAACGCTCCCCGAGGTACCTGGCGCCCAGGGTGAGCCGTATCAACGTCATCTTCTAGAGTTTCATGGAAAATTAGCAACACATTTCGTCGAGACTCGCTTAGTAGGAGTTTTCGAGGTCGCTGAACACGAATATAGCGACGGCAAGGCTCTCCAAGGTACCTGGTTTCCAGGGTAGACAGTATCAACGTCGTCTCCTGGGATTATCTTAAGTATAACACCATATCCATGCTCAGTGGCTCCATAAATTCCTGAGTAATATATTTCACTTAATTACTATAAAATTCCTACAAAACTCCAGGAGACGACGTTGATACTATCCACCCTGAGCACCAGGTACCTCAAGGAACGTTGCCGTCACGATATTCGGGTTCTGCGACCACAAAAACTCCCAAGTAACAAGTTTCATCTAATTATGTTTTAATTTCCCTCAAAACTCCAGGAGACGACGTGATACTATCCACCCTGGACACCAGGTACCTCGGGGAGCGTTGCCGTTGCTATATTAATGTTTAGCGATCTCGAAAACCCCCGATCAACGAGACTTGACGAAATATGTTATTAATTTTCCGTGGAACTCTAGGAGATGACGTTGATACTGCCCGGGGCACCAAGTACCTCGGAGAGCGTTACCGTCACTATATTCGTATTGTATGACTGGAAAAACTATTTATTGTCTCTTCGTAGTGCACTTGATATAGGTTATGATCGCATTCGACGCGCATATTAACTCATTATAAGTTTAAAATTGGTTAAAAATAAGGTTATTCTTATTAAACAAGCAAACGCCTAAGCTTATTCTTCTACCAGGATAAAAGCATTAGTTTTTGAACCGCAGAATTAAATACCAGAATATATCCTTAAATACGACTTCATTTGTAATTATTATTTACTTTACACAATCTTTGGTGTATTGTTTTATATACTTTTATGAACCATTTTAGCCCTCAACCTTTCTTGTTGAAATTTTTGTAAAAATAAGTCTCTTGATTTGACTAGACTATTTTATTATCAAGTATTTTCTAGAAATTCACTTGGATTTATATAATTTGGATTTATAATATTTTAATTTTTAATGTAGAATTAAATTTATTTTATTGTTCCATTAATATTTTTATTCCAATCTTTTGTATTTTTGTATTTTGACCATTTTATTTGCCTAGCAGTGTTGATTAATTTTTTGTGATTGTAATAAAATGTCTACTTCAATCTCTTCATTTTCTTGGTTAAATCTTTCGTTTTTTAATTCTAAAAGCAATGATAAGTAATAGGCGCTTTAAGTGTTGCTGATTTTGTGTTCAGGAAGTCTGATAAAGATTTTGGGAGTGAGGTGGCGCTGGAGAGTGAAAGAGAATGTGAGGTGAAGAAATCGTGACTAACGCAGAACTTGTGTTTGGAAGTGTGTGTTTATTCGCTGGTGATTTTCGCGTGACAAGGACTGGATGTGATACGACTTGTGTCGTGTCTCCAGTTGAACTGTTTTTGGTTGGCTCCAGCGTCGACCGTCGAAGGTCTCGATCGTTCCGCCTCCTGTACCGATCACCAATCGGATTCGCAGGGGCGGAGCATGCGCAGTCCGGATAGCGCGTCGGTGGCGAAGGCGGCTGGCACAAGCGGCCGGCCGTTTACTGTTTTATGACGCCGGGGATTTCCCGCGCCGGCGAGCTTTAGCCGCCCGCATCGAGGTGCGGATGACCGCAATAAAAGGGTTCGAGCGCGGGCCCGAGCGTTTTACTGCTTCCTCGATGCGGAGGACTTAATGGTCCTAATGCGCTCGGCCGGGCCGGAAAACCGAGTTCCAATCCGGGCCGCGTCGTTCGAGACACGAACGCTGGAGTCTTCGCGTGCGCGTGCGTGTGAGGTGTGTATGTGTGTGCGCGTGTGCGTGCGAGTATGCGAGCGTGTGTCTGTGCGAGTGTGTGAAGGTGTGTGTGTGCGAGTAGGTGCTGTGTGGCCACCACAAGATAGTGTCAATATACGAAGCTGTGTTTGATGGTTTTGTGGTACACTTTATACGCCGCATTATTGAATATGTTGATACATCGGGGAAAGACAAGCGAAAGCGAGGGTTATAATCTAAAAATAGTAACTCATTAACCTACCTACCCCATGCACGAAGGCCATTTTAAAAACTTGAGATATCTTGGCTCCTTCAACAAAATTGTAAGGCAACCTAAATAGTACCTAGTGTATTTTGACGCAAGAGCGAAAAAATTAATTTTACTTGAGTATAGAATCAAATTTTCGTACGTGAATTGAACGTTATTGTTTAATAGCGAGGACGAAAAATTTTTCATCAGCGGACAAAAGTTTTTGTTGACTACCAACTTTATTTTCTCTTGTAAACTTGTTATGTCTATCGTTAATAAACGTTAGTATTTCGTGCTCGCTTAATAGCTACAGAAAATTTAAAAAACAATAGCTCATAATGCATAATTTTCACATCACTTTTTTTACAGGTATAACATCAACAAATTTATCTACAACTGAAACAAGGCAATTAGAACAATGATAAATAGCCTTTTTATCATTAACTTATCTGGGTAAGACATTTTATATTTTTTAAATAAATAAGGGAGCGATTCCATCCCGAGTTCAGCGGAAGCTGACTCAAAACGGAGAATATTACATTGTGTGCCGACGTTCGGACGTAACAGTACAGATTAGAATTTCAAAATTTATAAACTGAGATTTTGATATGAAAAAATTATAAAACAAAAATGTGGAATTGAAATATTGCAAAAGCGATATTTTTAGAAAAAATGTAATAAGCATCGATTCTAGATATTCAAAATATAACATTGCGCATTTATCTACATAATATTAATAGTATATTACACAACTAGGGGCGAAAGTTCACTTTTTCAAGCGAGGATGATCTGAGTCTAAATCATCCATAAAAGCACACAAACACACTCTTACAAACTATGCAGACATTCATATATTATTGATAAATTTATTGAAGTGTCATGGGGTAAGACTTGACGATGAGAGAAGAAATCATCACTTTTTCCTGTTCTGATTATCGGTTGTGTTACTGGATAGTATTCCAATATACTGACCATTTTGTATAGAAGAAATTCTTATTAATTGTAATCTTTGCATATCAACACATAGATTCATCTCAGGAATGTAATTTTCGGATGATTATTTTTTATAAACATTAACAATAAACATTAGCAAAGAAACGTACGTACAGACATACATATCTTTTAATTGATACTGAAAAAATCTATTTTTTTTTATACACTATTAGTACAAAATTGAGTGTATAAAAATGCTAAATAATAATTTAGTGCATTCACAGTGGCGAGCGAACGAGGTGAATTTTTTTATGCATCTCAGACCCACGGGTATCACAGAAGTCACTTATAAGTTGAATCCGCGCACTGGCATTGGTATAGGAGCACGTGTGCATAAAAAATTTACTTTGCATACAAGGAGCCATTCCCATTAGCGCGCAAAAATTGCAGGTACTGCATGCGGAGACTCGCGATGCCCATGGGAAAGAGTAGATGCAAGTTGTTGACCCGTGCCTCCCCCTCCAGCTTACCATTGAACTCGCCTCTGAGAACTAATGACAGTTGCTCGCAATCCAAGTGCTGCCGAGGACACGATAAATTAACGCGAGTTTGTGTGCATCCTCGTGTTGCACGCGTGGTACCCGAAAGTAGCCAAGACAGACTGTTTGACCGACAGGTGTCATGGGTGTCATGGGTTTCACTCGGGTACGAGGGGAACGCTAGCGGTCCACTAGTCCGAGCGAAGAACGTTAGGTATAGTGCGTGATGCCAGCGGTACGCTAGAGTGCGCAGGAATCGCAGAAGGGAAGTAAGTGGAGTTACTGATTGTACTTTTCGAGTACAATCCCCCAAGTATATCTCGAGTACATCAGTATTCAATGGAAAATACCCCTGAAAAATGCCTCTACCAAAACCACCTAGCACTTTTACAAAAAAGATTAATTATAGCGTTTCTTCTCCTACAGTTGTTTTATTATCAATTTAATCGAAAATATATCTTCTGAAAGCATTACAAGGTGTACAGATTCAATAAATGTTGATTAAGGGTACTTTAAAAAATCAGCTCTGACTCAGTGATTTTGTCAAAATTTCAACTTTTTTATTTAAAGAGATAGGTGAATAATAGGTGAAAATAAAAAATACCAGCTAATTCTACATGACAAAAGAACAAAAAAAGGTATTTATGATTTTTTCTGTAAACTTCATAGTTTATGAATGAAAAATACGAATAAACTTCAAATCAGGTTTACATTGTGTGCCGACGTTCGGACGTAACAGTACAGATTAGAATTTCAAAATTTATAAACTGAGATTTTGATATGAAAAAATTATAAAACAAAAATGTGGAATTGAAATATTGCAAAAGCGATATTTTTAGGAATTTCCAAATTTAGGTTTTCAAGATTATACCTTTCCAATATTCTGGGACTTAAAATTTTACCTTTCGTTATAATTAGCCAAGATGGCGTCGGGAGGCAATGAGCCGCCCGATGCCGCTCTTAATAATAAGTACTTTAAATGTCATCCAACCAATAAAGTAAGTGCAGTAGTGTGCATAGTTTGTGGTGATTTCTATCACACGAGCGAATTTGTGTCAAATTATAACTCTGGAAGTCCTGTGAAATTCCTAAACAGCTCATTTGTAATCTGCCAGGAGCACCCGAATTTTGCTCTAACCTCTAAGCTACCATATGGCACGCTTAAGGGGTCAAGCCTGGGTTAAATCCTGTAAAAAACAAAAAGATATTCTTCCTACCAAAAAATGTTTGATTTGATGTAATTAAAAAAAAAAATTCTATTGAAAATATATAAAATACACACCATTTTTATCGAAAAAAAAACATGTATATACCTTGTAAAATCATTGACCAAAATTCATGACATTTCACTATATAAATAAGTGTTTTCAGTCACTTGCCACGGCTTTTTGAAAGATCCGGACCGTCTTCTTTACTCTACCCGGGCTTAAAATGTACCTTAAACATGCCCCCTCGGACCGATCGAGAGACATTTCTAAAAAATATGAATTAAATATAGTTAGCAACAAGTTTGTTATCTAAAAAATATCAAAATATCACAGCTGAAGTATGAAAACAGAGAAGAATTAAATGACATCGAACTCAGCAAGAAACAAGACGATGAAAACAACAGTACTATTGATGATTATAGTGAAAATGAAAAACTAAAAATCGAAAACAGTTTACTAAAAGAATTATACAAGGAACTACAAGGTAAAAATCAACTACTAAACGAATTACTAATTAAAGAAAAACAAAGAATCAATAACACTGATTTTAACAAAGTTAAATAATTTTCTGAGGCATTAACAAGTTCAATAAACAATAGCAAACCCAAAGCCAAAAGAGTGCCTAAATTAGTTGTCAAGAAAATAAATGAAAATGACAAAACTAACTTAGAAAATGCAATTGTCAAATATTTAACCAAGGATAAATCCATACAAACTAAAAATGTCATTAATAAAAATAAAGATACCGTAATAATAAATTGCATGAACGAGGAAAGTATTAATTCACTCGAAAAAATTTTGATCAAAAAACTAGCAAACAAGGATTTTAAAATTGAAAAGGAACAGATAAGAAAGCCAACCATGAAAGTGATTGATATAGACAAAGTTTATAATAATGATAGAGATTTTGAACAAGATATTAATCAAAGAAATTTCATTGATTTTGATGAAAAGTGCAAAGTTTTACATATGTACGAAAACGTGAAATCTAAAACCATGTGTGCAATACTAGAAGTTACACCAGCGATTTATTAACATATAAAAGAAAACAAAAACAGATTATTCATTGGATATCAAAATTGTAGAGTTTTTGACATCATAAATACAAATCCATGCTACAAATGTGCTAGATTTGGTCATAGTGGCAAAAACTGTAGGAACCAAGCCACGTGTTACCAATGCGCGGGAGATCACTCAGCTGCTCAGTGCAATAGTGAAACAAATAAGTGTCCAAACTGTGAATTTATCAATAAAAAATATAAGACAAATTACAACATCAATCATAGTGCCATAGATAGTAATAATTGTGAAGTTCTAAAACATGAAATAAAAAAATTCATTGAAATGACAGACTATCCAATTCAGCCTACTCACCAAAGATTCTTCGGTAAAGTAGAGCGCACATTTTCGCGACAAATGGTAACACGTACAAGAACTAGATTAGCAAGTGCTACATCAGCAGGGTCATTAACATCGCCCATACAAACAGTACCATCCAAGAATACTAAAAAAGGTAATGGATATAGACTTTCAAAAGGATATCCTTAATCAAGAATACAATTTTGATAATATAAACATGTTAAATAGGCACTTGTTAAATGATAAAGAAATAATTTTGTGTATTAATATAAGAGGCTTAAATGCAAATTATAACAAACTACTTGTTTTTTTAAACAGCCTAGAAGTAAAACCGTGTATTATTGTTTGTACTGAAACTTGGAATCTTGAAAAATATGAAATTTTTAATATAAATGGCTATAAAATGTACTATAATGATAGTAGAATAAATAAATCAGATGGAATAGCGATATACAGTATCCCTTTCAATTATCATTACCCAATAATGATATCGCTAAAGGGCATTAAAAACAATTCTAGTCATGAAGAACATAAAAAGATAAATTACAACAAGTTAAGGAAAGCTGCAAAAAGGGTAAATTGGTCAGACATCTTATTAATGTCAGATCCAAATCTGGCATTACATGACCTAATTCTAAAAATCGAAACGTGCACAAAAAAGGCTGAATATAAAGTGCGAAAGAATAATCACAATAAAATGAAACCAAGAAAAGACTGGATAACGAAAGCAATAACTATATCGTGCAATAAAAAAGAGGAACTGTATAAAATATGGAAATGTGATCCTAGTCATCTAACAAAAAAAGAAGCATATAATAATTATGTCAAAATACTTAATGGAATTATATACAAAGCAAAAGAAGAATTTGATAAAAAAACAGATAGAAATGAATATGTGCAATCTAAGGAATTTGTGGAAAATTATTAATAATAAAATGGGTAAGAATCCTAAAAAGTGCAATAACATTAATTATATTATAAATAACAACAAAAAAATCACTGATGCAAATGAGATGGCCGAACATATGGACAACTTCTTTTGCGACATAGGTAAGCAGTTACAAGGCAAAATAAATATGCCAAAGAATGAGAAAATAAAGATGCCAAGCATGAACAACAAAAGTATTTTTATACACCCAACAAACTATAAAGAAATACATGAAATAATTAATAATATGAAAAATAAAAATGGTGGAATTGATGGCATCAATACTCTGACTTTAAAAACAATACACGAGTATATTTGTGATCCTCTGGTTCACATAATAAATCTGAGTTTGTAAAAGGCAATATGGCCAGAAGCTGTAAAAATTGCAGAAATTATTCCTTTACACAAAGTTAAAGAAAAATATCTGCTAAACAATTACAGACCAATTTCGCTAATATCTAATATTGCAAACATTTTCGAAAAATTGATACATAAACGTATACCAAATTTCTTTGATGAATGTAGCTTGTTCTCAGATAAGCAATTTGGTTTTAGGAAAAACAGAAGTACTAAAGATGCCCTCTACCAAATAACAAATCAGATTTATAATCAACTTGACAAAAGCAGTCTATCGCAATCACTTTCCTTGATCTTGCCAAGGCGTTTGATACGGTGGACCATCAAATTCTCCTTGACAAGCTATATAACTATGGAATTAGAGGAATCAGTCATGAACTTATAAAAAATTACCTAAGCAACAGAAAACAAAGGGTAAAAGTAAATAACAAAATAAGCCATTTCAATACTCTAAGCATGGGTGTACCTCAAGTTACTATTCTTGGGCCATTACTCTTTATCATCTACATCAATGATTTACTAGTTACAATGACAAACAACACAATTTTATCTTTTGCTGATGATACCGCAGTTATAACTGCAGGTAATGATTGGCAAGAGGTTGAAGCAAAAATGAATAACCGCCTTAACAATATAGCCAACTGGGTGGCATTAAATATATTGTCACTTAATACAGAAAAAACTGTTTACGGAGAATTTGGTAATACCGCTACTAGTATCCCAAAAAATAAACATAAATATTCATGGTAAACAAATAAAACGAGTTGATGACGCTAAATATCTCGGCGTTATTTTCGACAGCAACATGAAATGGGATATTCATATTAACTACATATATAACAAAACTAAATATTTAACTTTTTTGTTTTACAAGCTTTCAAAAATTATGTCTACCGAAAATTTGAAAATGCTATATTATGCACTGTTTCATAGCATCACCTCTTATGGCATCATAACATGGGGTGGTGCATATACAAGCACAATTGGATGTCTTCAAAGTCTACAGAACAAACTACTCAAAATAGTAAACAAGAATAAATTCTTAGTTGATAATCAACCACTTAATTTGGAACAAACTTTCACATATGAATCACTGATGTACCATTATATAGAACTACAGGATAACTATTTAAACGTCGCAGAAAGATAAACATAAAAAATAGCTATATAAGAGCTTTAACAACCTTCAACTAATTACCAAAAGAACTTAAGGATTTAACAAACAACAACATCAGAAAGGTTACAATTAAAAAGTGGATCAAAGAAAACAGCCTATAATGCAAAATAAAACTAATTCGTCCATAACAACAAAAATTGATTGTCGAAGAATAAATTACTTTTTTAACTCGAAGTGTTGTCTAGAACAACACATACAACCTAACTGCAAAAATATAAAGATAAGGAATTTTCACTACCTCTAACAAAGAAAATTATTGAATATGCATATCCTACTGGAAGTCCATGAGGATGTCAATGCATTATTTGATAAATTGAAGCTTAACATACGAACATACATATGCGCAAATAACATGTGTATACTGCACCATAATCGCTTTCATCGTCGAATATCTAACTACAATTGGAAGAAAATGAATAACCTAATTTCAGAAAATAAAAGAGCTATCGAGCAGATACCAAATAAGATTATAAACACGTGGAAACTCAAAACAGAAAAGAAACAGATTATTAGGACTACAACAACGGAAGATAAGGTTTTCATGTCTATTCTAGGAAATGCAGAGAAACAAAACAAACAACTTATGCTGGCAGAAAACTGTGAAAATTGTGACGTACCCAAACCCTCTATTACAAAACACATACAAAACAGGAGCAAAAGGTAGAAGATGATATTATAAAACATATTAAGGAGATACAAAAATCAATCGAATCAGTATTCACTAAGATTGACAACATGGTTGAGAACAATAATACGAAAGCTTTATTATCAGAGGTGGCGACAGCACCTGGGCAGCCTATATTGCAGTCAAACAATATTCGCATGTCATATGATGATATTAACTACCTAGGATCAAATAAAGCAATATTTTATCTCGACAGAGGAATGAGGGGAAAGCAAATATTCACAAACTCGATGGATAAGCTAGAAAGACAGCCACCACAAGACATCGTAATTTTAGACGAGATAGTTTTCACAGCGCCGTGCAAATGTGACTGCAAATCAACATAAAGAAATGTTCCCACATTATAGAGTAACTTGTGCTGTTGGTCTTACATGTCCTGCAAGGCTTAATAGCATGGAAAGGATCATTTTTGCAAGGAGCAGAAATGCGTCAACTCAGAGTTTCACGACAGCAAGATCTATGCTAGTGAAATATTGGTGAATGAGAGAAGATTTGAAAGAAGACTTGCAACGCTGGGTTGTTCTGGTAGATTGTACTACTGGATTTCAAACACGGCGGAGCAACTACACATTTTAGTTTTATTAAGTCGTTTTGTATTCCGGACCGGCAAACAGGAAATTTTCCTCTGCTGGATTACTTTTATGTAATGTTTTTGTATAATCGATATATTTCAATCTATTGTACTTACTCTGGATAAATAAATAAATAAATAAAATCAATTAGGAATGTTAACATGGAAGCTCGGCCCAGAGGGTGTCTTGGTTCTCAGCCCCAAACCCGCGTTAAATGTGTGTGTAGTTGCT
>JAZHPH010000417.1:0-21518 GCA_037356405.1 Nasonia oneida | reverse complement strand
GAGAGAGAGAGAGAGAGAGAGAGAGAGAGAGAGAGATTAGATTAGATTAATTGGTTTTATTTTACGTACAATGTGTTGTACGATCAATTATGTACAGCAGGAATAGTGAGAATACAGAAATAATAATAGTATAAGTAGTAGAACTGTAGTGTGATGATAAGGTGAGGATGAGTTAAGCGAGGGTGTGTGCGTGTGTGCGTGTGCGTGAGTGAGAGCATGATATTTATGTGTTTTCGAGTTCGAAGAAGTGCTCTTTAGTTAGGTTCTTGAATCCTGACATAGAAGCAGTGTTGCGAATGTGTGATGGTAGGTTGTTCCATAGGTATGAGGCGCTGATATGAAACGAGGTCCTCAGCGTCTCCGTTGCGAAGGTAGGAATATCCAGAGGTGTCACCTCCCTCCTAACAGGCCGGAGTATCACGGGGAAGTCGAAATATGCCAGTACATATGATGGTACGGCTGTGTTAAACATCTTTCGTAAGAAACAAGCAGTGAAATACTTCCTGCGTCCTGCAGTGGTTAGCCACTGCAGCTCCCGCCTGTACGGGGAGATGTGCTCATCTCTCCTTACACCATAGATGTACCGAATTCCTGTATTCACGAGTCTCTGTAGTTTTAAGTCGAGTTCCTGCGTCAAGTCACAGTATACAAGAGAGCAATAGTCAATAAGGGGAAACAGGAGCGCTTGCACTAAGTGTTTGCGCAACCTGAGACTGGTACTTTTTCTGAAAAAGTAAAGTCTGTACATTAGTGAGTGAGCACGCTTACACACTTGTGTAACGTGTTCCTTCCACGTAAGTTTAGAGTCGAGCACCAGTCCAAGATTACACACGGAGGATTCAAAGCTGACCTGGGCATCCCCAATGTTAATATAGGTGTTAGCTGTTGAGGGTAATGCGTTTATGTAGTAGGGAGAGCCCAGGACGATTGCTTTGGTTTTAGCAACATTGTTTTAGCCTGTTCTGTGCAGCCCAGCCCATTATCCTTTTGGCATTAGCACTCATCTTGTTTGATAAAAAATCGAGCTCCTCAAGGTGGCATTGACTGTAAATTTGCAAGTCATCCGCATAGATGAGATGGGAAACATCGGTATCAAGGCAGAAGCCGATGTCGTTGATGTACAATGCGAACAGCAAGGGACCCAAAACGGATCCCTGCGGGACGCCGATGTTGAGACGCCGAGGAGAAGAACGCTCACTATTGTCACCAACGACAGCCTGCTGTCTCCCAGAGAGGTAGAAGGCAAACCAGCGAATGACTTGCTTTGAGAAGTGGATAGCTTTCTCAGGAGCCTGACGTGACACACAGTGTCAAACGCCTTGCTAAAGTCGAAGAGAAGGAGTAGTGTTACTTTCTTTTTGTTTATGCCGATCCTGGCATCATCAGTTAGCTTAATTAGGCCAGACTGAGTGCTGTGACCAGTGCGGAAGCCTGTTTGAAGGTTGTCTAGTAATAGCCTTGATTCAAGGTATTCTGAGACTTGCTTGTGCACCAGCCACTCCAGGGCCTTGGAGAGAAAGCAGAGAAGTGAAATCGGACGGTAGTCAGTCAGGGCTGTTGGTCAACTGATTTTGTTGAGTGCGCGCACAACTGACAATTTCCAGGCAGATGGGAAGCAGGGTACGCTCAGAGACAGGTTGAAAATGTGACTTAGTAAGGGAGCGAGAACCGGCAATGCTTTTTAAATGACAACCTGTTGGATGCCATCACTTCCCCTGGCCTGGGTGTCAAAGTGCGATACCGCAGACAACACATCCGATTCCGTTATAGGGCTGAACTCGAAATGTTCCGGGAGGTCAAGACTTTCCAGGGTGAGAAGATAATCCTCAACAGCAGGAGCCAATGGATCGTTGGAGATCGCGCTGAAATGCCCGTTGAGTTCATCTGTGGTAAATCGAGATGGTAAGGGGGCCTTGGTGGCAGAAATTCCAAGTTTCTCCAGCTCTCTCTAGATCTCGGCAATGTCGGTCAAGGCAGACAGGCGTGAATAGTAGTAATTCAACCTGTTAACTTCCTCGACTTGTTTATGGGCATAGTCTCTTGCTAATCTGTAAATGCTGAGATCCTGATCGAGCCTAGAGTCCCTGAAACGCCTGTAAAGCCTATCGCTCTCGGATACAAGGTCACGAAGAGCCGCGGTGTACCACGGGTGACGTTGTCGTCTTGGTGTCACAGTCCGCAATGGGGCGAGATGGTTAATGGCGTTAGTAAGGTTAGTGTTAAATAAGGATATGCATTCGTCGAGCGATGAAGTGGTGAGAGATGACCAGTCACATTCGCTAAGAAAGTCCCTTAGCTTCTCGGCGCTAATTCCTTTAAAGTTTCTGTAAGTGTATGTGTTAGGTATGTAGCGTGGAATTTGTACGTCGAGAGTGGCCGTGATAAGGTCGTGTCCGTTGATGAAAGGTGCGTCTGTCTTCCAGTGTGACAGCAGGCGATCCTGCTCGTCAATTAGACATAGGTCTAGCCAGGTATCAGAACCCTGTTTATGGTGCGTAGCACCATAGGGAACAGAGAAAAGGGAGTTCTTATCAATGAAGGCCCTGATGAAATTGGCATCTTCAGATGAGGAAAGCTGATCAGAGTTGAAATCTCCCATTATAACCTTCGTGGAGTAATTGTGCATGTGAGTTGTTAGCTGGTCTATAAAGTTAGAGCCTTGGAAAAAAGGAGCATGAGGTGAACGATACACAACCCCCACGAAGATGGGAGAAACTCCCTTAGCCGATACCTCACCAAAAAGGTATTCAGGCTTGCCTGGCTTGCCAGACCATTCACCGTCGGATTATGAAATAACACTAACCGTCAGTGATTTATGTATATAGAGGGCCACACCTCCTCCATTTCTGTTTCTATCCAGCCTGTACAGCAGGTAATCATCCAGTGAAGGGATGGATGTCACCTTGTCGCTTAGCCAGGTCTCAGTAACAGCTATTATGTGGAATAGAGAGCGAGTGGATAAGAAGAGCCTGATCATCTCAATGTGACCTGTGAGTGAGTTCGCATTGAAATGACAGACCCTTAGACCTTCAGACAGAGATACCTTAGAACCGGACGAAGACACGGCAGTTGAGTTTGATTGTGGATGTGGTGGAATGAATTGTGTGTGTGGTAGCTTCATTGAAGAACAACGTTGACGGCAGGCGGAATCCGAGCTAAAAAATCATTTAGCTCGGCGTCGGTATTGATGATGGTGGCGCGCTCGTTGTCATCGTTGCAGCGAATAAATAATCTCCCGTCTCTGACGAAAGTAAGGCAATCCTGTCTCCTCTTAGCCTCCAGCCTGGCCCTTGAACGCAGCTTATGGACGTCTGAAGGGAGCAGCTCATTGATGTTTATGAGCCCTTGATGTTCAGGTCTCAGGGCTCTTGCTTCATCCAGTAAGGTTGCGTCCAACTCGTTGGTGTGTAGCTTGCGTTTGCGGGCCTTAGCTACGACAATTGTGCGTGCGAGCTCACTTGAAGAGAGGGTGACGACTAATGGTGATAGTCTGCCGTCACCCCTGGCGGAGTTGTTGGTTGCATCTAGCCTCCCCATGGTTCTGACTGATGCTATGTCCCTTCTGAGGACCGTGGTGTCAAGCGCGCTCACGACTGAAAAAGCAAGGAGATGCAGCGAGGTTTCGCGGGTGTAGTGCAGGCCCGTGACAACAACCACACTGTTGGAGGTCTGCTCCTGTCGCCTCCTGACCTCTGCCAATTCACTGCGCAGACTGAAAATGTCGGCAGCGTTGGGTACAGTGCTGCTGCTGTCCTGCTGCATTGTCGGGCTCCTCGATGAGAGATCTTGAATTTGTGCCTGCAGCTCGGTGATGGTGGACTCAGCATTTTATATGCGAGTCTTGAGTACAAGCAGCTCATCGAGGGCCTTAAGACGCTTCTCCAGCGGGCCCAGACGCTGCTCAGTCTTGGAGATCCTCTCTGACACAATGTTCTGGGTCTTGAGGGATTCCGTTTGAGCGTTGCGGATGTCATCTAAGGCTACACGAATGTCCCTCAAGGCCGCCTCAACGGACGGCGTAGGTGTCGTTGCGCCGGCCAAGCGGGTTGGTGAGGGATTCCGCGAAGGGTTGGCTGATGGTGGTGCTGACCTTGTCTTCTTGCTCGCCGGTTGCTGCTGTTGTTGCAGTTACTCCAGTCACAGTTGTCGCAGCAGAGGTGGATTTTGTCCTCACTTTGCTTCCCTTGCCGTTGCTCTCTGCACAAGTGGGATAGGCTATTATCTGCCTGTCGTTTACCACTATAGCCCTTACGTTGACAGCGTTCTGGCACTTGACATGGAAGTATAATCCACAATATTCACACCTTTTCGGGTCTTTATGCTGTATGGATTGTCTACAGCTGCTGCATTGTTGAAAAGGCACTTCCACGTTCTTCTCGCCGTTTACACTCATTTTTTCGTCGATAACTTATTGGCAGTCGGCAAAGCAGATATTCGTTGGAAGATGGTAAGTTATCGACGGAGTGAAAGAGTAGATGGTGTGACTCTTACGGCTAGATGGCGTGTTAGTGGAGAGAACGTGAAAGTCCGACCTCGAAACAGTGTGAAGACGCCTTAAGGATTCTCCCGCGATGCAGTAGATGTCGCCACGATGTAGATTGCGAAGAGAAAGAGACGCGGAGAGAAGAGACGAGAGAGAGAGAGAGAGAGAGAGAGAGAGAGAGAGAGAGAGAGAGTGAGTGAGAGAGAGAGAGTGAGTCAGAGAGAGAGCGAGAGAGAGAGAGAGAGAGAGAGAGAGAGAGAGAGAGAAAGAGAGAGTCCAGTCCAGGGTGATCTTGGGTGATATAAGTGCTCATATGATGATAATCATATGATACTTCCGACCGAATCCTCATGTGAGAATCATGTGAGTGTCCTATGATATACCGTAAATTCTCATAAAAATAAATAATTATTCTACCCCTATGCGATACTTATTAATTATATCTGTCTTTATACTGTTGATTTGTTAGTTGCATCGAGAATTTATTTTTTCCTAGATATTACATTGGAAAAAATCCGGACTTGTGGAGATTTGATCCCTGAACCTCAAGATTATTAAGCAAGAGTTTTACCATCAAGCCGGTTCGGTCAAAAGTATCATATGATTATCATATGAGCTCTCATATGATTGCTCATATGATATTCATATGAACACTCATATGATTATTTTCAGCCGGGAGCAGACTTCAGCAAGGTGCCTATGATATCTCCGGCTACCCATTGCCAAGGTCATTGCACCACACGTTTTCCCAATAAACCGGCGCGCGCTATTCTACTCTGCTCAGCTGACAACGATTGCATAGCCACCTTAGGCTGCTGTGATCTGTTATGACTTTGAATTTATAAGCCTCGATGTACTGGTGAAACTTGCGTATGGCAAAAAGCACGGCCAAGCATTCTCGTTCGCTGACCGTGTAATTCCTCTCTGTGGGGGTGAGTACTTTGCTGGCAAATTCGAGTACTCAGTCTTGTTCGTCTATGCACTGTGTCAACACAACGCCGAGCCCTGTATCACTTGCATCGGTTTGTATGACAAACTGCTGATGGAAGCACGGGCAGTGCAGTACTGGAGTCAAGGCGATAAGAGCTTTTATCGTCTCGAATGCTGATTGCTGTTCATCAACCTAAACAAACGGTTCATCTTTCTTTCTTTGTCAGTCGAGTCAATGCCTCGGCCAACGTTACGTAATTTTCCGGTAATTTTCTATACCATTTTGTAGCTGCGGCGCCAGGCTGTTCGCGTTTCGTAGTTGAGACGTACACAAGCGATGCTAGTAGAGTTTGTAACGGATCGTACCTACTCCAGTGTTGATTTGATTTTAAACGACGCCTCGATACCGAGAAAGCAAGACGAAGTGTAGGGAGAACCGAACTAGTTTAAGGAAAATCTGCGCGCTGCGTCGCCAGAACGCTGTGAGAGACCCAGAAGGACGCTTCGGGTTCTCAATTAAATTTGTAGAGAAATCCAGACGACGTACACATCACAAAAACCCGAGAAGGGGTAAGTTTTAGAGTCTTAGCTGTAACGAGTCGGGACTAATGTTCGCCTCGATAGTTTTTGTGTGTAAGCATAGGTCAAGCTTTAGCCTGTGGATAAGAGCGACGCGATATACCGGTTGGTCTCAGAGACATAGCTAACGAATCTTCTATCGACATCATACGGGTCATACCCTGGTAACGATGAGCACTACACGATCATATCTTTGATAGCGCCCGCTACTGACCAGTGCAGTGCATGCTGAAGATCGCAAAGAGCATTGCCAGGACCAACTGCGAACGAAAGCATCAGATCCAAAACACCAAGACCTATAGCCACTAGATTCCTGTGCGAGATAGTATGTGAATTGCGTAGCAGAGAGTGAGTACATGTCTAATATAAAAATAATATTCGAGGTCGATTCATTGTAATCATAACTTGGCCGCGCTGCGAGCGTCGCGCAAGATTTGACGAGCGTATAACGCATAATTACTAAGAAAGTCGTCTGTGATATTAATTTAACAGCGATCATTATCGCATGATCAATCCTACTGTGTGTGTATGTATGAGTGGAAAAGTGTATGAGTATGAATTTATGACTATTTGATGATCTTACCGTCGCAAATTCTGAACCAAATATATCCTCCTTATTATATTGTCATATTTCAAAAAATAAAAATATAAATATAAATATTTCAAATATAATCCTAGCATTTTTACAAGTTTGCTCCAGTGGTGGTGGCGCGCGGTATTCTTGCCCGCTCGCCAGTACGGTTTCAGCTTCTTTGGAAACTGTCCCAGTCATGGCAGTTCATTAAAGGGGTCAACCTTTGCAGTTCTGGCCTCAGATTTTTATGTAAGAGGTATAATTGGTTTTTTAGGCTTGGTTGTGGCTTTATTTCCTTCATCATGCTTTCCAGGCATGTCACAAAACGGGCACGTGCGCGCCTTGGTATCTTCTCTCTGCGTTCGTTGTTGGAATCGCCTGTTCGTGCCGTACCGTCTTGTCGCCGCCGTATAGAACTCTTCCCAGCTTTGCCACTCATCTTTGTTGTTCTCGTACCATTCTGCGGCTACGCCTGTAAATACGAATGGCAGAGCCGCCATCCTCTCTGCTTCGTTAATTTGGGCTAGGGTTATGTTAGATTCAATTCTGTCCGTCATTTTTCTGTCATACAACGAAAACGAAATTCCCTAGTTTATGTCGTCTGAAATCGGACCAGCCTGCCACTAGGCTTGTTATTTTTGCCAATCCACCGAGAGAATCTAACACGAGTCTAATACACTCGCACTCTCTGTACACTCTCGCTGGACTGACGCCCGCTCCGGCTGCGCACGATGTAAACGACCGTTGTTTACGTCCGCGCCGCTCGCTTGCTGCCATCCTCTTGCTGCTGTTTGCTATGCGTGCTGTTGCTACGCTCGCATTCGATTCAATTTTGCCCAACAAAATTTTTCTTTCGCAAGACAAGCTGATTCTTCCTTCTTGCTACACAAATTTATTTTAATGCTCACCTACTCCGACGCTCTCGCTCGTTACCTACAACGTTGACGCGCCAGTTTGTAACGGGGCAACTGGCCATGTGCACGGTGGCTACGAAGATACTCCAGAGTCACCGAGCAGTTTCTCTATCTGTTGAAATACTACGCCACGGCTATCTCTCGATGACGTTGGAGTAGACCACGAACGTTAGCCGTCGATGCAATGACGACTCCGTGCAATGCAATCAAGTCACTCGTGTATACAAAATGCATGGCGAGTGAAGCTTGCCGCCCTTTCTTCGTACACAGGGTTGCTCGACTGCCAACGGCGACGACGATGCCGCGGCTATATCCCAGTCTAACCCTATCAAGTCTGCGAACGTGAGATAGAAAGGAGGGAGTTCGTAACAGCACAACGCGCAAACTTGTGAAAAGAATAGTTGCATATATTGATCACATTAATCAGGTATAATAGTCGCGCGCGTCACACGAGAGGACGTGTTCGGTAGACGAGCTGAGGATTCGGTGGCACGAATCTCGGCTTTGGCGTCTTTATAGTCGCGTGAAGAGAGTCATGAGATATACGGAGATGCAAAGCACGCGTCGAGCACGACCTCCGGTGACCAAGGTCAAACGACGTAATCCTGTTGTTCGTGGCGAGGAGACGTCCCTCCTAGCTAAACTGCTCCACTTCTTGGAAGGCTCCTGGGTAGCTGCTTCTGAACGTCGAGATCGAAGGAGCCAGTCATGGGAGTTAAGTGCTCGGTCATGCTCGTCGACACGATACATTTACCGGGATACTTTAGTTTGGTCTCCGCGCACGTGAGAAATGATAAATACTAAAATAGGAAAAAAAAATCTAATGATACCATAAATTATATAAGGGTTGACGATAGCAAGATAAGCGACAAAACCGACATAGCAAATAATATGAATAAATTTTTCTGTGGAGTAGGGGGAAAGGTTAGTGATCAAATTGTTAAACCTGCTAATGTTAAAATCAAACTACCCAATATGAATACAAAATCTATTTTTTAGGCACGACCGCGACACGGAAGTGTCGTACTGAAATTTTAGGTCTCCTTTTGCAAAAGCTAACAAAATATTTTTTTTTATCTCGATCCTCTACGTCGTTTTGAAATGCGGGCACAATTTGTTCGATTTTTAAACATTTTTTTTTAATACAAATTTTCCTGTGATGCGATTATCTCGGAAAGACTTTAATCAATTGGGCTAAAAATTTCTGTGCGAACTCCCCTCGTAATACTAAGCTGACAGATTTATTTTGGGCTTGATCCTGCACTTATACGCAGAATGCGTTCACCTCCAAAAATAGCTAAAAACGGTTTTTTAGCTCTAAGTCGAATTCTAAGCATTCTACATAAAAAGTTAAATGGAAAAGTTATAGATCTTTGAAAAATACAACTTTTTCCCATTAACATCAAATCATGAAAATGCTTATAACTCGAGTTTACAGCCCAAAATCGATTTTTTACAGCTAAAAACCAATTATTTGCCATAAAACATTACGGATTTACGTTTTACATGAAAATGTTAAATGTAAAAGTTGTAAACATTTTCAAAATACAACTTTTTACCGTAGCAAACTTTTTTTTGACACTTTTTGACATATACAAACCTCAAAGCGATTTTTTGATACATAAATTCAATAATAACTTCGGTGCAATATGTCCCATCCAACCCAATTATTTTCAGCAATTTTCCTATAGTATTAAAAGCTGAAAGTTATATTTTGGCCTTTATCTCATACATATATACAAAATTAAACCACTTTTTTAATTAAATTATAAAAAATGCATAATTTAGGAAATACATAATCGCCGAATACAATCCGTGTAACTTGGCATCATATAACGACGTATGCTGTATTAATTAAATCTTTTAAGCTAAATCAGTACAATTCACTTTCAAAATTCAAGTGTATATACTGAACTAGAAAAACCTAAACTCAATAAAGGAAATTGCTTAGATTGAAGAAAAGCTCTAAGTAGCTTACTACATCCCTCTAAACTATCCTAAATACCTAAACAATCAATTTTCTAATATTCTAATTGAAATCCTACAAACGAAATATTATCCTTTTGTTTACATCCTCTTGAAAACTACGATATAAAAGTGTTGTATTATTTATAAGAAATTACAATGGAATAAAATTAAAATAAGATATATTTTAAGAATATCTACAAACAAAAATAAATAATTGATACAAATACAAATACGTTACTAATTTTCCAGTAGTTTTGATGATAGTGTTGATGACCGTCAAAAGAATACCAATCAAAACTTTGACAACTGTTTATAGTCTCGCGAAAAGGAAGAGACTTGTGGATCTTGATGGACGAGTTGGCAATAAACAAAACTATCGACAGTTAATGTGAACTTATAACCGTAAAAAAAGGCATTGACCTTTATTGAGTATAGTGTGTATTTACAAGTGTTTAAATCTAAGGAAAAGAAGTGAAAGTTAAAGTATTAAAGTACCGACGCGTGAACAAACGATATTGTTTATGGACGACACTATGAGGCAAGTACGAGCGCTCACAGTGATTCGGCAATACGTACTAAACTACACAAATCAGCAAAAGCGGCAAAAGACCGCTCGCGAAACAGGCGGAGAGAGACAGAGTAGGAGCGAGCGAGCGCGCGTTGCCATGGCAACCACATTGGTGCCGTGCGGGCTTCTCGAACCTTCTCGCTCTCTCTCTCTCTCTCTCTCTTCGCATATTAAACTAATTTTCGAACAACAACAATATTGAAAAAAAAACAGGATAATACTGTATAAGCACCTACAGGCATTACGAACGAGAAGCGGTCGTGCCTTATGCGCAAAACGCGGCCGTAAGGCCGCACGTGGCGCGCTAGTCTTAAGCCTACAAATACGACTGAAATAATTAACATAATAAATTCAATGAAACTGAAAAATGGTGGGGTTGACAGAATCAATGCTAAAACTTTAAATGCAATCTGCAACTATATTGCAGAACCTCTGACACATATTTTTAACAATCATATTGAGAGATCTATATGGCCGGATGCACTAAAAAAAGCGGAAGTTGTACCAATTTACAAATGAGGTGAAAAATATAATATTACAAACTATCGACCTATTTCACTAATATCAAATGTTGCGAAACTTTTGAAAAGAATTATCTATAATAGAATATACGATTTTGTTGAACAAGAAAAAATAATATCAAAACATTAATTTGGTTTCATGAAAAATATAGGTACAAAGAATGCTTTAAATTTTATAACGAATATACTGTATAACAATATAGATCAGAGTAAACCGACAATTGTAACTTTCTTCGATTTAGATAAACCGTTCGATACGGTTGATCATAGGATATTGTTAGATAAACTATATTGCGTGGGAATTAGGAGACAGGCGTTGGATTTACCTACAAGTTATCTTAAAAACAGATATCAAACATTTAAAATAAATGGCAAAGGAAGGATGAATTTTTAATAAATACAGGTGTACTGCAAGGTACAATCCTACCACTACTGTTTCTACTGTATGTTAATGATGTCTTGAAGGAAATCCCCCTGAAGGTAATAATGTCGTATGCTGCTTTAAGATTTAACTATAATGATCTCAAAGAACAATATCGTTTTTTAGTAGGAATGTATATTTTTATCATATCGTCGCTCCCTACGAAGAGTAGCACTGTTCAAATTTTCCGTCATAAGGAGCTTAACTCATTTGACGCACGCTAGACTAGCACAACTCAAACTTTCTCACAACTTAATCAACAAATTTCTATAAAAATTTCCCGATTTTTGCGAAACTGTCCTTAATGAACATTTTTAAATATTCACAGTTTACAGATTTTTACCGAATTTAAAATTATTTTCACAAATACAACAATATTTTACAAACATTTTTTAAAATTATTTGATATTTTACTTAATATTTTGATCAGAAAATTCATGTAAATGTAATCAAATTTATCAATAGCTTGATAGGTTGCAGTATCTACACTGTAATATGTTTTTGTCTCTCCTTCTATTTGATTTAAGATTTTATAATTCAAAAAGTTTATTTATCATGAGAAGTGAGTATTACACTATTTAATGAAAAATCTATGCTGTAACCAAAGATTTTTGAACATAAATCATTCGTTTTCCGTACTTAGGGAATTTTAAATTTTTCTATTTTTCCTGCTCCTACTTTTAATAATAATTTTGCAAATTTTCTATTGAGTAAACGCATGTTTATGTTTAATTTTCAAATATGAAACCAAAGGTGTGATGTTTTTATAGTTTCTGCTATTATAATAGTTCTACTAATATTCTTTAAAAACAGGTAGAATTTGCCAAAAGTCTTCCTATAAAATTATTCATTTATTCCCGAAAGGAATTTTAGTATCACATAGCTGACGTAAAGTTAAACCGACTATTTCTAGAGCTTTTTTAGGAATCATAGAAGCTTCGTCCCAAATAATTAAATCTGCTTTCCGTAATTTTTCTTTATCAGATTCAAATTGTAAAAATGCAATTTTCAAATTTGTCAAATCTAAAGGTAAACGAAAAGTTCTATGACTCGTCATTCCTTTTGGGAGTAATATTGAAGCAATATCAATCCATGCCATTGATCAATTTTTTTTATTCTGAAAAACTCGTTTTTAAACTCAACTGTATAAACATAAAATAATAATTTACCAAAATTATTTTTGTGTGTTATGTAATTCATTATTGATTGTAATTTTGCGTGAAATAGTCTAACGATGATGCGAGGTATATCATTTGGAGTTGAATTTTTCGGAAATCGTTTACAAATTGATTTTAATTCTTTCCATTTTAAATTGCATGTTACATATTATAACTCGCAAGATTCCAGGTACATCTGTTGGAAACCATATAAATTATTGATAGATGTCGGCAGCTACAAGTTAGTCGGAAAAGGAAAAATCTACTATTATATTAAAGTGCTTAATATCCCCGTGTGCCGTGAAGCATAACCTTAAAATTTTTGGGCCTTAATCAATTCGGATTGTTTAAATATTCCTGTGCGCCGTGAAGCCATTCGTATCTTTTCTCAATAACTGACATATTTATATCTATTCGTATAATTCTTATCTCATTTGAATTTTTTGAAGTCTATAAACTGTGTAACAACATAGACTTAAGGGTCACAATTTCAGACCCGTCTCAACGATCGCCGAAGCGAACAGCGCCCCTCCTCTGAAACCCATAAAGTCGACAGTGGCAACAAGTTTGTAGCACAAAAAGTTCAAATGAAAAACTATATACAAGACCAAACCTAATATGACAATACAAAGCAAAATAAAAATTGAAGATCTTCAAATTTCAAAGGCCAGAGCAGAATAAGCAATCAAAATAATTTCCCCGGCTATCTATACATATTGGTACACATACGCGGACTGCACTGATAAATATCAGTAGATAGGCTATAGGCATACCAGAACATAGGCATACTAAAACACCCCCTCTCCTCTCAGAGTGTTTTGGTACCCGATGAAAGAGGAGGGATCCCCTCTCTCTCTCTCTCTCAAGATACTAAAACACCGTCTCTCCTCTCAGAGTGTTTTAGTACCCGATAAGAGAGTGGGGATAATTGTTCCTCTCTCTCTCTATTATGTTTTGGAATGCCTATAACGTTCTCTACTTTTTTTTTAAATTTTTTTTAATTTTTTTATTTTACTTTACAGTTTATGCTGATAGAACAATTTCATGAGTTTGACGTTGTGCAATGCACAGGTCGTCTTATAGCTTGGATTATGATTTGTGCATACTGTGACACACTTAAAAGATGGTTTTGTTGGATAGCCATACTGTTCAATATTGTGAACAGGAAATTTGAATCGTTGAAGCCATTTCTGTTTTAATGCACCAATGACAAAAATGTTTGATGCATCATGTAAAGCGTCACGAAGCAAGTTTCCGATTTGAGAGTAGTCATATCCATCCATTTTCCACCTGATGCCATGATAATTATGTTTGAGCCATTTGTTTTCCCTTTGCATTTTGTCTGACAAGGAAAGGTACCCAACCCGAACTCACCGATTTTGATGATTTTCATATATGTTGTAGAACATAAAAAAATAAGAGACACGTATTTTTTTTTTATCGGCTAATTTTCACTTTTAAGGGATAAAAACCTCCCCTAAAGTTAACCCCCAAAAAGCGTTTTTTTTAAATATCTCGGCTTAAAATTAATATTTTTCAATGAAACAAATTGGAGGTTATTTCTTACAAAAAGAGCAAGTATTTCATGGTGATTTGAAGAGTAAGGGTAGCATCCCCTATTTTTTAGGGGTTGAAAACATATATTTTTTGGCATAATTTTATAATAAAAATGTTTAAACCAACTAAAAAAAATTGGAAAAAATGTTTAAACATCCTTAATAACAAAATTTAGTTGACGTCTTTCGGTGTTTTCATAAATATTATCCCTAAGGGGGTAAACCACCCCTAACACGAAATAACTGTAAATATGTAATTCAATACATAATATTTCGTAGAAAGTTTGTATATAGAGGTTTTCGAGGTCGCTGATTACAAATCTGTTATCAGATTTTGAAAATTCAAAATGGCGGAACCAATATGGCGGACGGAAATATCGAAAAAAAATTTTATATAATAAAAAAGTTTTAAACGAGTAAAAAAATTGGAAAAAATTTGTAAACATCTATAATAAACAAATTAAGTTTTTCGATTTTTTCATAGATACTACCCTTTAGGGGGTAAACCACCCCTAACACAAAATAACTATAAGTATACTTCAATCCATAATATTTTGTAGAAGGTTTGTATATAAGGGTTTTCGAGATCGCTCTTTGCAAATCTGATATCAGATTTTGAAAATTCAAAATGGCGGAACCAATGTGGTGGACGAAAATGTCGAAAAAAAATTTTAACATTCATAAAAACTTGTTATAAATGTGTAATCTTTGTAACCTGTACATGTGAACATCGACAGGAGCGCTCTTGAGAGATTCGTTTTGTCGTGAACAGTCAATAACTATGAGCGGTGCAAAGTTGAGAAACGAAGACTTTGTCAGCAGCGGTTGCGGATCTCTTCCATAGTAGGATTTTTGAAAATTAGCATACATATCATAGAGAATGGCAAACTGATTTTTAGCTATGTCGAGATTCATATTGTTGTATGGATAATATTGTGAATTCAAGAAAAGTTTCACATTACTCAACTCACAATGGTCAAATCGACTGGCGTTTGCAGTTCTCAACGGTTTCTCTTTGTTTGCAGTCCAAGAATCACAAAACGAGGTTTTTCCAATTGATTTGATGTTTTCACTGTCCAGACGTGTTTAGTAGTGCTTGGGAGAAGAGGATATTCAAATAACTTCCAAGAACGGAAACACATGGAGATAGGATTATCTTTACCAATGAAATTCAATAGCTAGATTTTTTGTTTATTAGATGCAACAACATATGGCATCAACCACTCTATCTTTGATACTTTTACTTCGTAATCTTCATAAGTAGTTACACCAGATGCTACAGTACCTTCCTGGATTATTACGTTCAAGTCGCTTCTCGATCTTGTGAGAATGAGCTCATGCTTCATATTAACTATAATCTTTTTATAGTCTTCTGCAAAACCCAAGATCATACTCAGTGGAATCGCAACGTCAAAATTGCCCTTGTCATCTACGACCGATTTGATATTGTCTTGAATACCAAGCCAGCCTGCATTCTCCAGCATATCATTCTGATTCAAATTAAATGAAATCAATCCTTTCATAGCACTGCTCAGACCAACATTTTTACTTTTATCTATCTCCACAGCATTAATCTCATAACGAATTTCATCAAACAGATGACAAATGCCATTGTTGACAAATTTAGTTTTAGCTAGTGCTGCTGCTGATCCACCTTTTACTTGCAACTTTCCACATATATGGATAGAGCTGCGCGATGGTAAAAGACATAGATCTTGATGTTGGATAGAAATACGAATTTCATCACTGTTGTCAAAACTTAATGATGAGTATGGTTGATGTGCGTGTACTGTCCATGTAAAAAGAACAGTAGCAGCGGAGGAGGACTCATACCTAAATATAAAATAGCTAAGAAAAGTTCTTCCATTGATCTCGTCTACTGGGATGATCCAAACGAGCTTACTGAGAGACTTCGACTATTGATTGCCGAACAATCAGCTGGAAATAATAATCACGACAATGAAATCCAGTCGATTATTGAGGAATTACGTGAAGCTGGGCATATATATTGACACGCAACTTTCTTCTTTGCATTAGTACCACCATGAGTCTCGATGTGTTTGGAAGAAAACTTGAGGGCTCGCAAGTGAGTCGTGGTCCTCCAGGCATTGGTTTCAATTTTACACCGGACGGTGATTTTGATTTAGAAAACAAGCGACTTTGCAACCTAGGACCGCCCAATCAGCCAAACGATGCAATTACCTTGCATTCACTGAAAGTTATTCTACAAACTGAAATAAATTATATAGCTGCTAAAATTTCTGGAATTGGTGAAGTTATAGAAGAATACAAGCAGCAAGTTGAAAAACATCAATTGGAAGTGGATGCAAAATTGCGTTATCTTTATAGTACATCTCTTCGCAATTACTCTGGTGTTGATTATATAATTGAAGAAGTGAATAAACAATTAAAAGTTCGTATAGAATTTCCAGATGGATTTTCATCTACTGTAAACGAAGATGGAACGTCATAGAGTAGCTGAAGAGCTGCATAAGCCAGCACGTCGGCGATACAAGAGAAGAAAATATGATATACGTGGAATAGATGAGACTTGGCAAGCTGATCTTGTAGAAATGATACCTTATTCTAACGAGAACAAAGGTTTTCATTACTTACTCACTGTCATAGATATATTTTCAAAGTATGCATGGGCCATGCCAGTCAAGTCAAAGATTGGTAATGATGTTACTACAGCTATGAAGTCAATACTGAAAGAAGGACGAGTACCGAAGAATCTACAAACTGACCAAGGAAAAGAATTTTACAATTCAATTTTTCAAAAACTTATAAAGAAGCATAATATACACTTATACTCTTCACATAGTAATCTTCATGCAAGTATATGCGCACGATTCAATAGAACGTTAAAAAATGCAATGTGGACAGAATTCAGCAAACAAGGAAGCTATAAATGGTTGGATATTCTACCTAACTTGCTCAAAGCATATAATTCGAGAAAACATCGGACAACAGGAATCGAGCCTGAAAATGTTACACAGGCAAATGAGCGAGAAGTCAAGAGACGTTTTCCAAATGAAAAGTCGCCAGTGAAAAAACCGAAATTTAAAGTAGGAGATAAAGTACGAATAAGTAGGATAAAAAATGTTTTTGAAAAAGGTTACACACCAAACTGGTCTACTGAAATTTTTACAATAACGCGAGTTGTCAAAACTAATCCGACAACATACCACCTCAAAGATTATAACAATAAAACCGTCTCAGGTGGCTTTTATGAAACGTAAATTCATAAAACTATGTATCCTGAAATTTATCTAGTAAAAAAGTATTAAGAAAAAGTGGTAAACGCGTATATGTTAAATGGCTAGGATTTAGTGACGAGCATAATAGTTGGATAAATAAAAATGAGATTCTTTAATGTAACTATATTAACAATTTATGTTGTTTTTTTTATGGATAAAAGGATCAGATTGTAGTAAATAAAAAAAGCAGATGTATTATGTTTATCATATTAAATTTATTCATGTATTATTATTATGTACAAGTTAATAAAAAATATATCTTTGTAAAATCAATTTGTGATTTATTCATTCTTATTGAGTACTAGAATCCAACTTAAAAGAAGATCCACCCAGATATTTTAAAAATAAACGAAGTTTATTTGCACTGTTGCAGAGTGAATTGAAAAACGCTTCATCTTTCAGAATAGCCGATGAAATCTTCTCTGGCAAGAAAACTTGAAAGCTGTCATCAAGTTCAGCAACAATCTACGTACTGAACCTTGTCTTGACCTCTTTCAGTGCTGTCACCATGTACTGATGATCTTTTTCCATGTCTGTTGCTCTTTTCTTTGGCAAGAACTCTCGCTCAGCAATCTTGTTGAGTGCAGATAGATCCATTCTGAAAAAAGCAAAAATAAAAATATATGTTAGAGAAAATTGTATTATTTTTTCTTGTTTTTCAGTATGGACTATGTGTAATTTTGAACGAATATTGCACTGCTCACGTTTTATAATAACAAGATCTTGAAGACATTTTCGATAATCTTCGAATGTGATTGATTTCTTTACTACATTGGATTTTATCCCTTTGGCTTTTTTCACTGTCTCAGCTCCATCAATCAAAATACTATACATTTTGTTTCTTAAACCTACGAACTCTGTCATAATCTTGCCACAGCATTCGTCTTTCATTAATCCAGGAACTTTTTTATTAACACGCGGAATTTCAAACTGATTATTCTCATCATATTCAGAAGTATCAAACTTGTGTATATTTTCTTTCATTATTTGATACATATCAATGTCCGCAACTTCGTATATTAAACTATCTGTATCTGTATAAAGAAGTTTTCATTTTTCTCCTACTCGTTGTTTCATATGAATAATGAAAATCATATACTAATGTTTTTGACAAATCGAGAATACAGAGACCAACATAAATTGGTTTCTTGATTGTTATACTTGTCTTCTTTAGCTGAATAGTAACTAAATTTTCATCAAAGATTGCACAACTATGAAAATTTGGTTGAGCTATACGTGCTTCTGCTCCATATCGACCTGTAAATTTATTCACTAAACGCACATCAACGCAAGATCGCTCTCTCTCTCGATACACTTTCCATAGACAGCATTAATTAATAATTTATAAAACAGTTTTTCAAATTCATTCTTGGACTGCTTTCTTTTCTCTGTATTTAGTTCGACATATGGTTTGAGCCAGGCCTTCTGCTCAAAACTCAAAATTCTATGCACCTTTTTCAGTCGAAGTCCATTATCTAACGCCTGTTTCAGTGCTCGATAATGCATTACATACCTTGTCTTATCATTCAAAGTAGTTAGAAGTTTCTTCTGTTTAGAGCCAGGTGGTGTACGATGCTCTGCGCAAAAAGGGAGATCTCGATGATCATCGTGTACTTCTTCAGGATACTCTAAGTCAACTTCAGCAAAATAGCCTATGTCAGAATCTGGTGGTGTATTGAAAAAACATGTATTTTTCTCATATTCTATCCATTTAAATTTTCCAACTGGCAAAGGTTGTACCATTGCCCATCCATAAAGATTATTTATATCAAAATATAAGAGAGTCTTTGTTTTCTGCTCCTTATCATATGAAGGTCCCATATATGGATTGTTTTCCTTGGCATACCGATTACAACATTGACTTATTCCACCTCGAATCCCTGCTTCAATAAACATCAGCATATCAATATCTGTAAGAAGCTCCAATTCCACCTTTGTCATTTTAAGAGCTGCTGAAAATGTTAGTCCAGGCGTCGTGTAAAAATGTGCAGGGCATAAATCATATACTCTAAGAGATGTCTCCCGAAAACTTTCAAAAACGTCAGCCAATAATACAACATCCGTTTTCAAGTATAGATCAGAATATTCACCTAAAATTTTTATATTAAACATATTCCAGACTTGAACAGCATGATTGTAATCTTTCTCAGTAATATGTGAATCTGTTAATTTGTTGTAAAATTCATTTTTTTTTCTGGCAGTTTTGTAGTCATTAGTTTATCTAATTCATCAACAAAATCATATGGAAATATGCCTTTGCGTCTAAGAAGATTGATTTTTTCATCCGTGAAGCCATCAGATCGAAACTCATTTACTGCTATCGGCACGTTCTCTAGATATGATGCAAGTTTCTCCAATGATGATGGTAAAAAACGCCATGAATCTATAAATCTAAAACTGATGTCCAATTCATCAATGTACTTTGTAAATGAAATATATTTTTCCTTATTATGAGGTATCAGAGAAACTCGTCCTTTCATCAATGTAGAAGTAGCGATTTCATTCAAAATGAAGTGTATGTCATAATTGAGGTTATGAAAAATAACTGGCACAAATCTCGAATTCTTATAATTCAAATTACATGAATTATGAGCTGCACCTCTGAAACTGAAGAAAAAAAATTAGGCTAAAAAATTTAGTAAATTCAATTTTTCAAAGTAATTAAAGTGACAACATACCGTCCCGTAAGATGACAATGACCTCGTACTGCAAGTTCATCACCATGGATTGGTTTTCGACATATATGACATATCGTTGCCCTTCGAAAAGATAATTCTTCCAAGTCTGTAAGTCTTAATGGTTTAGGATTTTTGTAGAGTAGATCAATCTGCTCCCCGATTGATTTCAACTCTTGAACAAACCATTCTGCAGGTGTCTTTTCATCTCTATTTTCTTGTCTGTATGATTTATAGCTAGATAATCCATCATCATAGCTACATTTTATATAGTAGCCTATGCTGTAAGCTTCAGTTGAAAAGCATTTTCATTTCCAGTATGCTTTAACATACATTCAAAATCTGCATAAATAACAAAAGTCACTTTTTCACTCTTACTATAATCTTCAAATTTAAGAATGTTATTCTTAGAGTCAGGCAGATTTATCCGGCAACTATTCAAATTTTTACAGTTATTTTCGTGAGATTCCAATCTTTCTTCATTGTAAAATACTTGTAAACACCTTTCACAATGGTGAGATTTTATATGAGATTTAGATAATTGAGAACACAAAAGCCGGGACATATTTTTAATCCAAACATAGTGGTATTTAGGTAAGCTTCCATCATCATCACGATTATTTTCTTCATATTCGTTTATGTAAAAATCTTGAATCAAGAGCAAATTTACATGTTGATCCTTCTTCTCAGATGTAACATGACAAGGTGATACTTCGAATTTTGTACCATATTGCTTCAGCATGTATACATTTACTGAAATATCATTAAGTTTTTCAAATTTTACAATATTTTTAAGCTTTACTGGAAATTCTATATCACTAAAGTTTAACTTGTCTTCATGCACACGATATTGAGCAACTCGATGGGCGTTACTGGCACTAGGATATATTGCTGAAAGTATAGCATACTTGAAACATTGATTGTCATAATTTCGAACATTGACGCACGCTTTTTTGCGTTCTATATACTTTGGAAGAGGAATGTAAGAAGACCCTTTAATTGGAGAATGTTTTTGTATGTTTATACACAAACTTATGATACTTTTAAGAGTCCAGCCTGAGTCCTTTTCTTGAAATTCTTCTAACTGTGCAAGAATAGGCTCTTTGATATTGTCTTTAAACCATTCCTCTAAATTCGTTGCCAAATATATCGTCACACTTTCACTAGTAAAATATTTAATGTCTGTTGTTTCCTCTCCACTTTTCTGCATAGAAAATTCGGCGATGAAGTCAGAATTAACTTTTTTGCATCGTTTAAAAAACTTAGAATATCAACATGTTTTATATTCACTACCACACCACTTCTAATTCTATTCTGAAAAGCTGACTGCACATCTCGCCACTCTACTCTAGCTTCAGTTTCTTCCTCCGCTTGTAAACTACCTCCACACCGAAGGTGTTGTTCGAATTCAACTTGTATGCACGACAAATGTGTCACGACATATCACCGTCTTCATAAAATTTTAGAAATATGTACGCAAGGAGTCACAAAATTATTCGTCAAAGGAAAGCAGAAAGCAGAATGGATAAAAAATTTATTGCCCGATTTGTAAGTTGCAAATATAATAAATTTATTTAAACTTTCGCATTAAAAAAAAATCCCTCACACATTCTTCTATTTATTTTTTCAGATCAATCACAAACGTCAAAAATTTTGGTTGTCCATCGTTTGAAAAAATAATATGTGATAAGCAGTTCGTCTGCTTTAATCACGATCTCTGCATTAGAAGAGTGCCTATGTGTGCTGTTCGAAACGTTATTGCAATACGAACCTGGCTACTCGATTATTTAGATGATCGATTTAGTTTAGATATGGTGGATAATCAAAATTCAAAATGTATTTGCTTATACTGGAAATCAGCTTAACTAAATAAAAAATGATTTTTAATAAATGAATGTTTTATGTTTTATTT